>SNQJ01S0010803.1:0-14108 GCA_010110895.2 Picea sitchensis | reverse complement strand
TATAGCGCCATGAAAAGAGCTGAACCCTGAAGTAAGCATGAGTAGTTGATCTTGAGGGGGACAGGTGGCAGCCGATCCAAGTGTTCGGGGAAATGAGCTTCAAGAGTTTCGAAGTGAGAAGTGCAGAAAACTTTCGAAGGCCCAAAGCATCGAAGTCCCGAAATTCTGAAACGCCCAAAGTGGTCGAAGTCTCGAAGCGGTCAAAGTCCCAAAGGCCCGAAGTGGTTGAAATCCCTTTTCATGTTTCACTTTCAAAACACCCGAAGCTCGAAGGCCCAAAGTAAGTCTCAGTCGTCCGATTCAAATGGATATGTGGCGCAAGATCTAGAGCTTCGGAGGAAAGCGAAGGGGAAATAGAGAGATTTGAGATTTGATTTTCCCGAAGCCCGGAGACCCGAAGGGATCTTAGCAGTTAATCCAGGAGCCATGCGTCGCCAGATCCTTAGCTCCGGGTAAAAGCGCATGGAAGAGGATGAGGTTTGAGATTTGATTTTTCCGGAGCCCAGAGATCTGAAGGGATCTTAGTCGTTGATCCAAGAGCCACGCGTCGCTAGATCCTTAGCTTCGAGTAAAAGAGCATGGAAGAGGATGAGGTTTGAGATTTGATTTTCCCGGAGCCTGGAGACCCGAGATCTCAGTCGTCGATTTAAGAGGATACATGGAAGTCATCAGTATGGACATCCGGCGCACTCGTCGGTCGTGACACCTGACACCTATTCGGTAATGACACCTGGCACTTAGTCCAGGCAGTCGTGGGCATATCATTCACTTCTTTCTTAGTGACACGTGTCAGTTCTATTTCATGACACATCAACATGGTGACGTGAGGCCACCACGTCCAATCATCCTCCGGGAGGTATTATTGTTCAACATCAAAAGTAGCGTCCCCCCAGGGCACAGTTTGGCGGATTCTAAAGGTGGCGGGCGGTTAAACTTGGTGGTGGTGCCAAAATCTGGCAGGTGCACATAGATCGCAAATAGCGTCCAGATCTATGGCCATGGTCCATTGCGGGGACAGAACGTGCTCGGTCGATAATTTTCTTAAGTGGTCCCGCAATGGAAACCATGGTATGGCGAATGTGTTGCATGGCGAAAGGAGACGGATTGTGGGCCCAAAAGCGGTCTAAGTCCAAACAACTTTTGAGAAGCCCTACAATCGCGTGTTTATATGGTGTCCTATCCGAGAGCACCACGTGCCCGCCCCCTGATCATTTAATCTCGTTGATATCCCGAGAAAAGGTAGTTAATGAAAGTAGAGCCGATTGTTGAAACCTCGACTCAATCCATAAATGGAAGGCATGGAAGGACCGGCCGTGGGGACTGAACTGTCAGCCCGTGGTACCCCTATGGACAGATTTTCCTGCAAAACCCATGCCAACTTTAGCTCACGTCTGACAGAGGGGTGCACGTTTAGTTTGATAGAAGAACTCGTTGACGCAAAGATTTGATTGTAGTGGCCAGGTCACACTCTTGGTGGTGGAAAATTGTTCTGAGTATAAATAGATAGTTTTAATATTTTGTTAAGGTCGTCAACTGGTTGAGTAGAGCTCCCTATTTTGTAATGTTTTGATGCTAGAACTATTCTCTGGCTATGTACCAAATTTGAGACTTTCATGTTAATAGAAGTCAACTTATTTTCATCTCTCTGTAAAAACTGTGCTAAAACACACGGGCATGGAGGATCTAGTCGAGGGTTGTTATGTTGTTGTAATGTAGGTTTGATTACAATGGTATCATGACCAGTTTTAGTCAGCTCCCTTGTTATCTTTTTCCCTCTTACACTGAATGGTTCGGGCATGGAGGATCCAGTCGAGTTGTTGTAGATGCATGGTGACATAGATCTGATCATTGTGCTATTGTGACTGTGTTGTTTGGACATATTTCAGTGTCTGAAGCTTGAACTCAAGAGTTATCTCAAGTCTGAGTTTTTCTTCTCCAAGCTGCTTGAAAGCCAGATGCCCATAGCAGTATTGTTCACCTTCCTCACTAAGTCTTCCCTTTGCTCACACTTAAACTCAATTCACTAAATGAAGTTAATGTGGCCTTCACTTCCCTGTGCATTTCTTGTCCAGTTCTGTGTTGAACATCATTCATATATTGAGTTTTTTCCATTGACCTCAACTCATATAAAACCAACATCCACCAAAAAATATGATGGGTGTTGGGCTTATCCTCCCGCAATCTAAGGGTGACTCTCAGTGCTAACATTCTTAGCGTCGATGACACAGAATGAATTGAAGACATTTCCCTGGGATAGAACGACAAAGAACTTATGATTCTGAAGGTGCATCAAGTATTAGAACCATTGAAGATTTCAGTTTGCACCTGGCGACTCCACAATCAAAGACTCCACTAGGGAGGACCCTGTTGAAAGAAAGATGACCATACCGAAGGGGAAGACCAGGTATCAGTTTATGAGCTTTCTTCATGAAATCTTGTTTTTCTTTTTCAGCTCATTTCTCTCTTTCCCTTTACATATAAAAAGGATTATCCGCTGCCTTGTTTATTGACATGATAATAAGCCTTCCTTTATTTATCCATCCTTGGAAGAAGAAGACGTGCCCTCTTCTTGTGTTGTAGATGTTGATCTTGTGTCTTCACCTCAACCTATTCATAAAAGTGAGATATGTATTGCATCTCCTCTTGAAATTGATCACCCTTGTAGCCCTAAGGAGGTTGAAAAGAATTCACAGTCTTCTCAAATCTCATTACCCTCTGTTATTCTTGTTGAGCCTTTCCATCCACTCGTTAATCCTCATGATCAACCCACTGCTTTTCAAATTAAAATCAAAAATAAGTTTTTTAAACCTTTGAGGCTGTCATATCGCCTTAACCCTTATCCTCTTGATTCCTTTGAGTATCTTCCTTGGTTCTCTGAAGAAGACCATGTTATAGCCGAGATTCAATTGGAGGCCTTTGAGAACTTTGTTGATCAATTTGAGATTGTTCGTGAGGATGTTGCCATGAGGTTGTTCTCGCATTATTTGTCTGGAGATGTTGTTGTGTGGTTTAAATTTTTGGGAGCCGGTTCTATTGGTTCTTGGATCGAGCAATGCCATGAATTTTTAAAGTGTTGGGGTGATAAAAAGTCCCTTGATCAGTATTGTTTTGAGTTTAATGCCTCTAGGAGAGTGTAAGAGGAATCCTTGGTTTTCTTCAACAGGAGGTTTTACAACGTTTATCATAGTATGCATGTGGAGATCATACCCACAAAGACTGTTGCCATGGTGTACTATGTCATGGCTCAGCATCCAGAGCTTTTCCTTCTCCTGAGAGAAAGGAAATATTCATCCTTAAGACACATGTTTGAAGATGCTAAAGAAGTCGAAGAGAACATCAGGGCTAACAGGGGGGTTCATATGTGATGCAGACCCCCTACCTCAGCAGGGTCCGCGACCTCCCGGTCTTTGGATCGCTCCCTTTCCTGAGCCAGAATGGCTCTCTGGTTCCCTCTGTTGGAACCTCTGAGAACGAATCCATAGGTCCCCTTGATCCTTGACGTAGGCCTTAGAAAAACCTACTTGCACGCCACCTTTTCATCACCTTTCTCAGTTCTGAGCCAACAGACACCCCTGCGTTGAATCCTTTCCTCTCTCGTGACCTTGGGCTATGACCCAAGGCTCTAGGCTACACATATTTTGCGTTTTGGGATTTTTGCATGTGAGCTCTACCCGTCTCCCTGTCCTCTGAAATGACGAACCCATAAATGGGGCCTAGCTCCACAGCTAGCTCCTCCCCTATCTTCGGCACGTGACCTTTCCTTCATGTGACCATGACGCTATGAACATGGCCTACACCCCAAAGGTTATTTCGCATTTCACAATTTTGTGGGTGTGGGTGCAATGTAATCCCAACAATCCAATCCCCAAAACCCTGAATCCTAATCCTTCTCCAGACCAGATCTAACAGTCCTATGTCTTCCTCAATCGACGACCACGAGCGTTTCATGAGTCAAGACTTTATGTCTCACGACTCCTCCTTCCTTCGAGCTCTTGGATCTCGAAATGTCGAAAAGGGATTAATCGGGCTCTGGATCTTCCCTTCGAATTTCATTCACGTGACCATGTCCTTTGACCTGGGAAAAACCCTTTAGGTGTGTTGCATTTCACGAGATTGGAATGCGTCCAATCCTTCCTCCCCAAAAACCCAGTATCTGAATTCCCGAAATCCTGAAAAGAGCCTAGTGAGCACTAGCTCTTTTCGTGGTCCTCCCCATATGACCACTCTCCATAACCCTAGGCTCAACTCCTCTGAGCACTTCGTCTTTCGTGATTCGGGGAATCGCGATGCAGTACTCCTCCTTTCCCTTTCAGATCCCTGAAACCCAGAGACCCAATAACATCCGGATCTATGGTCTAGATCCTCCACTTGATCAACGACCAAGATTAAATCCCGACAAATTCTTTCAGGGTTTAGGCAGAGTCTACACCTGCCAACTCCCGATGACCAAATTCCTGGTGGTTTCTAGATCTCTGCCACGTGTCCTCCAAAATGGGCGGTCTCGATTCTTTCGCGAAATATCCTTTCGCGATTTTGGTTCGGTCTTCTCCTTCATTTCCCCGGTGTCCAAATCCCCGATGGATATGGATCCCTACCACGCATCCTCTGAGATGGTCCATATCTGTCACAACCCAACGGTCGTGATTCGTTGTCGGTGATTCCCCATCAAGAGTCTGGGGAAGTCTTCCCGTGTGATTTCCCGGTGTCGAAATGCCGACCAACAACCACGTGTCCCCTCTGATGGATGACTGTGACCCTTAATCACGATGAACGGTCATGATATTTTCAAGATGATCAACAGTCATGATCAAATCCTGGCGTTCTCCCTTTCGGAAATTTCGGAGAATCTTCACTCTCAATCTCCCGGTAAACAAATCCCCGAAATGTGGATCTCTTGACACATGTCCTCTGAGATGGACGGTCACGATGTGTTTTCGGGACTTTGTCGAGTCCTCTCTCCTCTGCTTATAAAAGGGTTAAAACTCGTGCCCCTTCTCATGGATTTGATGGCTATCTCCCCTTTGCGTGAGATCCGACGGTTGTCGGCTAATCTCCTGTGCACTTCTCCTACACTGTCTGGATGTGCACTCCGACGGTCCAGATCTCGTCTCTCCTGCTGATCTGACGGTAGTTGTTTCTCCTCCTGAGCTTGCGCTTCTTATTTCCCTAGGAAGATCTCCGCATTTGAAGGTCTCTACCTTTTATGCTTCTCTTCAACCTTTCCAAAGGTTCTATCCCTTATGAGATTCGTCCTCTCGGAGATTTAGTCCTGCGCACACCTTGCATTCGAGAATCTTGAATAACTCAGATTCAAGAATTTTTCTTGAAAATAAAACTCCTTACGCCCACTTGGCATTCTCCCTTGTTGTTCCTTCGAAACGTGGCCACTTCTGGGCTCTATGCACTCCTTTCACGTGTTCAATCTCCTCCTCGATATTCAACTGCTCAGACCTCAAAATATCTCAATCTCTTCCACCCTTTCGAAGAGACGAAAGTGCCCTCTTGGAAAATTTCTTCTCAACCACGCCTTGTTGAGCCGACAGAGTGTTCAACAACTTTGTTCCTCCCAAAATCAATAAAGAGTTCTTACTATGCACTTCCTTGCACTTCTACATATGAAGATTCAACGCTATCCCTCTTGAGCTTTCCTGAGATTGTTTCACCTCTGTCAACGCACACCTTGAGGACCATATGCACTCCTTTCACTCGGAAACTCCAAGATGGGAAGAAATTGAAACTTATGCAATGCTTCACCAGTTATGAATTTAAAACATGAAATGCATAAAAACATATAAACACCAAACACACACTATGCAGGAAAATCTGATTTTCTATTAATCTTTGTGTATCTATATAATGCTTATAAAGATTGGACTGTAACAAGTCTTAGTTCTATCAAGTTCTCTCAAAACTTCTAAGACCTCCTAAGGCCTCTCTACCCAGACCTCTCTAACCAAGATCTCCTCCTCCTCTAACTCTCTATTCCCAAAGAGGGCTCTCTTGAGCTTATCCTCTTCACCGCCTTTGTGCCATCGCTATCTCAGAGCGACACATACTCCTACGACTACATTACATAAATGGATGTCGCAGACCTGATTGATATGGGATTAGCTACAGGTAACCATTAAAGGAAACCTCAACCACTACCAATACAAAGGTGTGGCTTGGCATTAAAATACTTACAATGCAAATCCCCAAATGGGATTTGATTTTCAAAATTTTTTGAAAAACATGAGAGGGTTGCGCCTCTCTCCTCCATGAATGTGCGCTGGATGTACTAGTTGGTTGGAGCTTTGCTGAGTTGGAGTGATGCTCTTGCATCATACTCCTCAGCTAGAAAAATCATGAGCTCCTACTCATGTGCTCCTCTTCTCTAGTGTTGAAATCCACCTGGATCCCAAACTTTCCCTTGGAGTTGTCCTCTTGGTCCTGTCCAACTATGTTGTTGTTGTTGTTGTTGCTTCTGCTTTCCTACTACTCTTGAAGGTTCTCCTCTGTTCATCTTCCCATTGCTGACTACTTCTGCTGACCTCAACATCAACTTCCTTATTTCTTCAATCACCCTGTCCAGCTGCTCCCATGGATGGCTTTCCTTATGCAGTCTTCTCAGCTGCATTTCCTTCTCCTTATCAGTGGAAAAATCTATCTGATATCCCCTACTATTTTTATCTCCCTTTGTGTCACTAAGTGGCCACTCTGCTGTAGATTTTAGTCCTGCAGTCCCATCTCCAAGTTGTTGCTCGGCTTCCTCTTCTGACAACTTGACTGTCATCTCTCCTTGTGTTGGCTCGAGTCCAACTTCTTCTAGCTGCTCCTGGGGCTAGTATGCTCCTCCATATGTCTCCAACTTATCCTTTTGGATGTGTAAGATTTACACCATCACCCTTCTCTCCAGGGCTTCCGATTCTTGATACAAATCAGCAAAATCTGTGCTTTTTGCTTCCTTTTCTGCTGCAGGCTCTAGTGTTGTAGTCATTTCTGTTTCATCTTCCTAGCTGAAAATTTTGAGCAATTCTACTAAATTCTCTGCTCCTTCTGTTGGGATAGACATCAATGTCTTCTCCATTTCTTCCTCCATGACAGTCTTTACTGGTTGTCTGTCTTCTATTGTTGCATCTGCAACACATTCACTGGCCTCAACTGGGTTATGTGGAAGGAATACCTCTATTCCTCCAATGATCATAAGAACCCTTTGATTCTCTTCCATCAACACTCCTTGCTGATATGAACTCTCAACAGAGTTCGTGAGACTATCAAATAGCCTCATCTCTTTCCCCTTGCCCACTTGGCATTCTAGGAATTTTCTACTGCCCACCTAGCATTCTATGAGATCGATCGGTCCCATCTCATTGCCCACCTGGCAATCTAAAATTTCCTCACTACCCCCCTGGCAATATGATCGACCTCTTACTGATCTCTTTCCATTGCCCACCTAGCAACTCAAAATTTCACTTCTACCCACCTGGTAGTTTATGAGATCCTCTGCTAATCTCATACCATTGCCCTCCTGGAAATATGAATTTCCATTGTTGTCCTCCTGACATTTTTTGAGATCCTCCAATGATCTCATTTCATTGCCCACTTGGAAATTGGAAAATTCAGGTCTGCCCTCCTGGCAGTTCATGAGATCTGTAACTGATCTCCCTTCCTCATCACTGAGGGTTTCTCCAACTTATGGCTCACAAATGAAAACCAACTCTGTGTCACTGAGGTTTTCTGCATACCTTATCCACTTCCTCAACTCTTGTTGTTGTTTCCGGGCCAACAAATTTTGAACATGCCATTTGGCATTCCTGTTCAGAGGCCATTTGTACATCCAATGTACTTTTGTCTCATGTTGCATCTTCAATGTCAGTTGTTCCATTCTCGCTCTTATCTCAATGAGTTCCTCATCAATTTCTGCTTTGCTTTTATGTTGGTGGTATCCCCTTCCACCACGCTCACGGCCTTCAGTAGCCATCTCCACATTCTACCTGCCTTCCTGGAAAGTCTCTTGTTTACTCTGCAACCGAGAGCATTTTCAACATTTTTACAGTCCACCTGACTGTCTATTGACTGTTGCGCATCTGCAAACAATCACTACACATTGCATCAATACTCTGTCCTTCTTCACCTATTGTCTACAGATGAACTTATGATACCACATAGCACATGATGTTACTAGAATTTCCTTTCCTTCACCGTCTTGCCCTTTGCCTACTGTCTGCTAACAAATTTAGCGATCTCCTCCTTTTCACTTTTTCCTGAAATCTATAGGCAAATATCAGCTCTGATACCACTTGATGGTGTGTATTAGAGTGTTTTCTTTTTCTGTCTCTGTTTTGCCTATGATCTACACACAAAATTTTGGCTTTGATACCACATGTTGCAGAACCCCTACCTCAGCAGGGTCTGCAACCTCCTAATCTCTGGATCGCTCCCTTTCCTGAGCCAAAATGGCTCTCTGGTTCCCTCTATTGGAACCTCTGAGAATGAATCCATAGGTCCCCTTGCTCCTTTACGTAGGCCTTATAAAAACCTATGTGCGTGCCACATTTTCATCGCCTTTCTCGGTTCTGAGCCAATAGGCATCCCTGCGTTGACTCCTTTCCTCTCTCGTGACCCCGGACTGCGACCCAAGGCTCTAGGCTACACACCTTTCGCATTTCAGGATTTCTGCATGCGAGCTCTCCCTGACTCCCTGTCCTCTGAAATGAAAAACCCCGAAATGGGGCCTAGCTCCACAGCTAGCTCATCCCCTATCTCTGGCATGTGACCCTTTCTTCATGCAACCACGATGCTATGAACATGGCCTACACCCAAAAGGTTATTTGGCATTTCACGATTTCGTGGGTGTGGGTGCAATGTAAACCCAATACTCCAATCCCCAAAACCCCAAATCCCGATCCTTCTCCAGACTAGATCTAATGGTCCTGCGTCTTCCTCGATCGACGACCACAATCATTTCGTAGTTTTGTGAGTCGGGACTTCACGTCTCATGACTCCTCCTTCCTTCGAGCTCCCGGATCTCGAAATGCCGAAAAGGGTTTAATCGGGCTCTGGCTCTTCCCTTTGAATTTCATCCACGTGACCCTTTCCTATGACCTAGGGCAAACCCTTTAGGCACATCGTGTTTCACGATATTGGAACATGTCCAATCCTTCCTCCCCGAAAACCCGGTATCTGAATTCCCGAAATCCCGAAAAGAACCTAGTGAGAACTAGCTCTTTTCATGGTCCTCCCCACATGACCACCCCCGGAACCCTGGGCTCAACTCCTCTGAGCGCTTGTCTTTCGCGATTCAGGGAATCACGATGCAGTACTCCTCCTTTCCCTTTAAGATCCCTGAAACCTAGTGACCCAATAACATCCGGATCTACAGTCCAGATCCTCCACTTGATCAATGACCAAGATTAAATCCTGGAAAATTATTTCGGGTTTTGGCAGAGTCTACACCTCCCAACTCTCGGCGACCAAATTCCCAGTGGCTTCTGGATCTCTACCACGCATCCTCCAAAATGGATGGTCCTAATTCTTTTGCGAAATATCCTTTCGTGATTTTGGCTCGGCCTTCTCCTTCGTTTCCCCGGTGTCCAAATCCCCTATGGATATTGATCCCTGCCACATGTCCTCTAAGATGGATGGTCCTCGTTGATCTATATCCCATAGTCTAGATCTTTCATGACCCAACGGTCTTGATTCGTTGTCGGCAATTCCCCATCAAGAGTCTAGGGAAGTCTTCCTTGTGATTTCCCGGTGTCGAAACGCCGACCAACAACCACGTGTCCCCTCCCATGGATGGTTGTGACCCTTAATCATGATGAATGGTCATGATATTTTCGATATGATCAACGGTCATGATAAAATCCCGATGTTCTCCCTTTCGGCAATTTGGGAGAATCTTCACTCTCAATCTCTCGGTAAACAAATCCCCGAAATGTGGATCTCTTGACACATGTCCTCTGAGATGGACGGTCACGATGTGTTTTCGAGACTTTTTTGAGTCCTCTCTCCTCTGCTTATACGAGGGTTAAACCTCGTGCACCTTCTCATGGATCTGATGTCTATCGCCCCTTTGCGCGAGATCCGACGGTTGTCAGCTAATCTTCTGTGCACTTCTCCTCTGTTGTATGGACGTGCACTCTGACGGTCCAGATCTCACGGAGATCTCCGCGTTTGAAGGTCTCGACCTTCGATGCTTCTCTTCGACCTTTCCAAAGGTTCTATCCCTTATGAGCTTCGTCCTCTCGAATATTTACTCCTGCACACACCTTGCATTCGAGAATCTCGAATAACTCAGATTCGAGAAGTTTTCTTGAAAATAAAACTCCTTACGCCCACCTGGCATTCTCCCTTGTTGTTCCTTCGAAACTTGGTCACTTCTAGGCTCCGTGCACTCCTTTCACGCATTCCATCTCCTCCTCGAGCTTCAACTTCTCAGACCTCAAAAGATCTCTATCTCTTCCATCCTTTCAAAGAGACGAAAGTGCCCTCCTTACAACTTTCTGCTCAAGCACGCCTTGTTGAGTCGACAGATTGTTCAACAACTCTATTCCTCATGAACTCGATAAAGAGTTATTACTGTGCACTTCCTTGCACTTCTACAGATGAATATTCAATGCTATCCCTCTTGAGATTTCCTGAGGTTGTCTCACCTATGTCAATGCACACCTTGCGGACTATATGCACTCCTTGCACTCGGAAACTCCAAGACGGGAAGAAATTGAAACTTATGCAATGCTTCACCAGTTATGCATTTAAAACATGAAATGCATAAAAATATATAAACACCAAACACGTAGTATGTAGGAAAATCTACTTTTCTATTAATCTCTGTGTATCTATACAATGCTTACAAAGACTGGACTATAACAAGTCTCAGTTCTATCAAGTTCTCTCAGAACTTCTAATACCTCCTAAGGCCTCTCTACCCAGACCTCTCTAACCAATATCTCCTCCTCCTCTAACTCTCTATTCCCAAAGAGGTCTCTCTCGAGCTTATCCTCTTCACCGCCTATGTGCCATTGCTATCTCAAAGTGGCACCTACTCTTATGACTACATTAAATAAATGGATGTCACAGACCTGACTGATCTGGGATTAGATACAGGTAACCATTAAAGGAAACCTCAACCACTACTGGTACAAAAGTGCGGCTTGGAATTAAAATACTTACAACACAAATCCCCAAATGGGATTTGATTTTCAATTTCTTTTGAAAAAAATGAGAGGTTTGTGCCTCTCTCCTCCATGAATGCGCGTTGGATGTGCTGGCTGGTTGGATATTTGCTGAGTTGGAGCGATACTCTTTCATCAGTATGCAAGCATGTCTTGAAGAATTGCATGTGCATAAGGAAAGAGACTGTCAACATGTTTCAGATTCTGAGCAAGAAGATAGTGATTATGAATCAGAGATGGAACATCAACAAGGAAAAGAGACTTTAGTTGTTGATGATCGAGAGTTGTTTTCGAAGGAGCAAGGAGGTTTTTTATTTGCAAGCAGAGAGTCATTTACAGAGGAGCAACCTGGTCTTCTAAAGAAGCCAGGATTCTGTCACACGATTCATGTTCCTATGGATATATACATGGAATCTTATGTTTCAGATTTTGAGGATTTCCAAGAGCATACCATAGATCTTTTTCCTTTATACATTGAGGAAAAGCATTGTGTGGAAATACACCATTTTTTGCCTACAGAAGACAAAGAGCAGATATTTCCCATGGTTCCTGTTTATGATGATTATGATTTTGATCCTTGGGAGAGTCATGACGAAGAAGAGGGAGAACCAAATGTGCATTTCATATCCTTACTAGATTCTGTAAATGAGAAACCATCACCTGGGATCATTCATCTTGCATCAATCGTTCTCTCACCTATTCTTTCCAAAGACATTTAGCCATGTGTGAGCAGTTGTAAGACAGAGCATGTTTTTTGTCACCAGCCCAGTGGATTTTTTCATTTTCTCTATGAACCTGTAAGGGAGTACATGGAGTTGAATTTCCTTCATGTCTTGGAGCCGCTCAACTTTATCCTGACTTCAGAACTGGGAGGAGAATTGAAAAGCGTAATCATTTTGCTATCACAATTGCATTGTTTTTATTTGATCAATGACAGAGTAAACAAGTTTGCAGCTAGGGAGTTGTTTGAATGGCTATGGTGGAAGTTTGCTTTCACCTAGCGCTTTGTAAAAATCAATTAGTCTAGGAATGTAAAAAAATAAGCTCCTCCTGGGGCCCGTGTATTTTTCTTTCGTTTTTAGGATAGTGTGCCTATCGGCCTTTAATCCTCAGCAGGATGTTTTTTTAGCATGACTCCATAGCCCAATGCAGAAGGTGACTAGAACTACTTGTTCTTGGCAGCTCGTAGGGAGCATGCCATCCCTATGGAGCCAAATGTTATCACATATAGTTGTCAAGGGTAGCAGGTTGTCCAAGTTCTTGGTCTGCACAGGAAGCGTCCAAGCGCAACATGCAAAGTAACTCATTTCGGGCTTAAAATACAAATAGGCGAGCTCAGTTTTGTGACAGTGGAGATCCCCTATGAGGATAACATTAGTGGCCCCTGAGTATTCAGAGTTTCAAAATTGCATGAAGTATAGTGCCATGAAAAGAGCCGAACCCCGAAGTAAGCATGAGTTGTTGATCTTGGGGGGACAGGTGGCAGTCGATCCAAGCGTTTAGGGAAATGATCTTCGGGAGTTTCAAAGTGAGAAGTGCAAAAAACTTCCGAAGTCTCGAAGTCCTGAAACGCTCGAAGGCTCTAAGTGGTCGATGTCCTGAAGCGCCCAAAGTCCCGAATACCCGAAGCGCCCGAAGTCCCGAAGTGGCCGAAGTCCTGAAGTGTCGAGGCATATGGAAACATATCCTTTTCTTTAGGGGTTTTCCTCCATGGGATTTTTCATGTTTCACTTTCAAAACACCCAAAGCCCGAAGGACCGAAGTAAGTCTCAGTTGTCTGATTCAAATGGACACGCGGCTCCAGATCTCAAGATCCACAGGAAAGCGAAGGGGAAAAAGCGAGATTTGAGATTTGATTTTCCCGGAGCCCGGAGACCCAAAGGGATCTTAGTCGTTGATCTAGAAGCCACGCATAGCCAGATCCTTATCTCTGAGTAAAAGCGCATGGAAGAATATGAGTTTTGAGATTTTATTTTCCCGAAGACCCGAAGGGATCTTAGCCATTGATCCAGGAGCCACGCATCGCCAGATCCTTAGCTTCGGGTAAAAGTGCATGGAAGAGGATGAGGTTTGAGATTTGATTTTCCTGGAGACGCGAAGGAAATCTCAGCCATCAATTTAAGAGGATACGTTGCAGTCATCGGTATGGACATATGGCATAGTCATCGGTCGTGACACCTGACACGTATTCGACAATGACACATGGCACTCAGTCCAGGCAGCCATGGCATATCATTCATTTCTTTCTTAGTGACATTTTTCAGTTCTCTTTCATGACAAATCAACATAGTGATGCCAGGCCACCACGTCCGATCATCCTTTGGGAGGTATTATTGTTCAACGTCAAAAGTAGCGTGCCCCCAAAAGGCACAGTTTGGAGGATTCTAAAGATGGTATGCGGTGGTTCCAAATTTGGCAGGTGCACCCAGATCACAGATAGCGTCCAGATCTACGAACATGGTCCATTGTGGGGATGCAATGTGCTCGGTCGATAATTTTCTTAAGTGGTCCCGCAATGGAAACCATGGTATGGAGAATGTGCTACGTGGAAAAAGGAGATGGATTGTGGGCCCAAAATCAGTCTGAGCCCATCCCACTTTTGAGCGGTCCTACAATCGTGTGTTTATACAGTGTCCTATCCGAGAGCACCACGTGGCCGCCCCCTTATCATTTAATCTCGTTGATTTCCCAAGAAAAGGTAGTTAATGAAATTAGAGTCGGTGGTTGAAACATCGGCTCAATCCATAAATGGAAGGTATTGAAGGCCCGACTGTGGGGACTGAAATGTCAGCCCGTGGTACCCCTATGGAAAATTTTTCATGCAAAACCCATGCCAATTTGAGCTCGCATGATCCGGATTATTTTTGGCATGAAATGAGATCGGAGATATAATAAAGAAATGCATAGAGATATCGCGTATATCCAATAATATAACAGAAATATATCAGAGAT
>SNQJ01S0010802.1:86822-142586 GCA_010110895.2 Picea sitchensis | reverse complement strand
AAGTACAAGCAACGACATGATCAACATCGGGTGCCACACAACTTCCAAGTGGGCGACAAAGTGTGGCTTCATTTGCAAAAGGAGTGCCTCGCTGGACCCCACCGCAAGCTTCGTCCTCTTTGATATGGTCTATACACCCTCACCAAGGCTATAGGGGAAAATTCCTTTGAGCTCAACATTCCACTATTCCTTGGTCTGCACCCAGTGTTCAATGTGGACTGCCTTCGGCCCTACTTCCACCTCTACTAGACACATCTGACATGGAAGAACAACTGACACCAACATAGTTAAATCTAGACTGCATGGAACAAGCCAGAACTGATCAGATCATGGATACATAGATCAAGCATACCTAAAAACAAAGGATACCGCTATATCGATTTGTCAAAGCAGGCCAACTCCTTCACCAAGGCAAATGGCTCACCAGGGACCAAGTTCAACAGAAGTTTCCTCATCTCATGGAGGAACTCAATGCAAAGGGGACCATTGCTTCCTAAGGGGGGAGGAATGATCCAGGTGGATATTGGTGGCCACCCACCTATTCCACTTAGACCCCCACCATTGCTTCTTTCAGTTTTTTAGTTTTCGCACAGTTTACTATTTTTAGCAGTTTTTTGGGTCCTGAACTTCCGGGGCCATTTTGAGGCCCTAAACGATGTTTTTTTGGGTATGTTGTTGTCATAAAATAACTTTTATCAATGCTATTTTGTCTTGGGAATTGTAGGCCTCGGATAGATCTTTCCAATGAGCTATCATATGCCTAAAATGGAGATCGTATGAAAAAGTTACGACACCGGGAAGTTGATGCACATACTTACCCAAACGGGGCCCACATGACTTTTGGCGCTTCATCTCCCAGGGTTAGGTTTTTGGATGTCTAGGAATTTTGGCATTCCCATTTATTGTAAAAGGGCCTTCAAAGCCTCATTGTAATCATCTTCTCACGGATGTGAGTAGCGGCCACATCTCTTCTCAGAGATAAGCTGCCAGCGCCCTAGCTAGTTTATTTCCATTCTGTCTGTAAGCATATTTCAGTCATTTGTTTTTAATGAAATGAAGTCTTATTTCCGCTGCATCTCTGTGTTTATGTGTATTTCTGTATTTCATTGTGTTCCTACATAAATCCAGATCAACTGGTTTGGTTGTTCCCCACTCTAGTGATATTGAATCTTCCCAGTGCTTCATATGTAAGCACACCACTCACACATCAACCTCATGCCGACCTTTCTCCTTCTTCACCCATCATGTCTCGTTCCCTTTCTCCTTCTTTTCCGAGTGAAATATCTAAAGTGGGTAGTCAGGTTGATAAGAAGAAGAGGAAATGAAAATAGAAGAATAAGAAGAAACAAAAAGGGACTAGGCCTCCAACCACATTAGATCATGTTGGATCCAAGCAACAAACTATTTTTAATCATACCGGGAGTGTTGATAAAGTCGAAAACATTAAAACAAAGAATCCTAAACCCAAATTCCCTTGAATTCTTTGTAAGGGTGACCACTTTCTAAGGGATTTCCCTTGTCTCCCCAAGGTCTTATAAATGTGGTCTTCCATGTCATCATCCCCTACAGGACATGTTGGTGACACTCCGTCAAATAGTGACATTAAGTTTGGTAAGAAGAATAGAACTGTCAATTTTCCTTGCTTGTTATGTGAAGGTGATCATTAATCTCACCTTTTCCCTTGTATGGATGAGGCTTCTTATATTTTGTAAAAGATTCAACTTCCAACTGGTTATCATAATATTTCTCCCAAACTATCATTATTTGATGGACTGGTCAATCCAGTTCCATCCCCAGTCAGCTTGGTTGATCAGGTAGTCAATCTTGTTTCATTGTCAGTTGAACCACAAACCCAAGTGACTGATCGAGTTCCATCATGGATCAACCCCACTCTTCATCTAAAAAGTGAAACCAAAGTGACTGATCTAGTTCTATCATCGGTCAGTCCCGCTCTTCATCTAAACAGTGCCAAAATGGTTGATCCAGTTCCATCACAGATCGATACCACTCCTCCCTTTAAGAGTTCCAAAGTGGTCGATCTGGTTCCATCACTGATCGATCCCACTCCTCCCTTGAAGAGGGAAACCAAAGTGGTAGATATGGTTCCATAGAGATCGGTACCACTCCTCCTTTGAAGAGTACTAAAGTGATCAATCTAGTTCTGTCATCGATCGACCCCAATCCTCATTCAAAGAGTGAGGCTTTTGCACAAGTCTACCTTATTAATATTGATTCACCTGGACAAGGGGGAAATCCACCCATATTGATGGCACTCCCTTCAAGCAATCACAAGATTTCTATTAATTGGAATCATTTGACAGAACCCCGTCTTACTTCTTACGTGCCTTTCCAAATCATTGTGCAGGTTTGTGATAGGAATATTCCTAACACTATAATAGATGAAGGTTCTTTTGTTAGCATCTTATCTGTGAATGCTTGGAAATATTTTGGTTCCCCGGAGCTTGTGGCCATGACGCAAAATCTGTTGACCTTTGACAGAAGAGTTGGTCAACCTTTAGGGATCCTTCATCAGTTTTCGGTTACTTTGGGAGAAAAAAAGGTCGAGATTGATGTGATGTTAGTTCAAGACCCCTCGGAATTTAACCAGCTCCTTGGGTGAGACTATGTCTACATTATGAGAGATGTTTTGTCCACTCTCTTTCGAGTGATATGTTTCCCTCAAAAATAAAACATAGTAACGATCAACTAGCTTTCATTCATTGACCCTCATCTAATGGTCAACCATCCAACTTCCCTGAATGGTTCATATATGCCAATGATGTCCACCCCACCATAGGTCAATTATGTAATGACCTTCCCCATGCGTTCAACCCCACACAAGAGGGAATCTCTCCCTTGTCCTTACTTAGATACAGTAGTTGACATGGTCATCTCTTCAATAGGGATATTAGAGCCATATATCCCTACACTTATTGAGGTCGTCGACATGTCTTCCTTCCAGAGTGTTTTTCTTCCATCTAACGAAGATCTCCTGAAAGCCATCAATGACATTTGTCCCTTGACATGTATTCCTTCTGAAGCATTGTCTTATTGGACGCCATGATCAAGGAAAGGTCATGAGCATAGTTTTCCTCTCTGTAGAAAGCTCGTTAAAAAATGAAACATAAATATGGGGATTGAACCTAGATTCTTGAGCATAGCTTTTCTTCTCTATGGAAAGATCATTAAAAAATGAAACAAAGGTCATGATCATAGTTATTTTCTTGTGTCAAGATCATTAGAAAATGAAACAGTCACCTCTCCTAACAAGTTGATTGTTTTTATAGATCTCATATATATCGAGTTGAGTCATTAGCTAGATCTTGTATATGTTGAGTCAATTCTGTCGTTAGGTATCATATTTGAACCTTCCTTTCATCCACCCTTATTGTTTTTCTCCATCTAGTACATAAATTGGTGACAACCTCAAATTCAGCGAATGAAATGAAGCTTTGGGGGGCATGTAACCAACCTTTGATTATCATTCTGGATTTAATCCGCTATATTTTCAAGTTGGGGGCAGAGTGCCAACCATCCATGGGTATCCCTACCTTTGGAAATTATGTTGGGAATTTACCAGAATAACTTTAATTTGGTTTCAAGTTTATGTAAAAATGAAACAAATACTGAGCGTAGTCTTTTTTCTTTCTCATGATCGTAAATACATGAGAATGTGACTGAGTAAACATTTATCACCTTTTCAAACTCGTAAAGTTTATATGAAAAATAAATTCTTGGAGTCTCCTTTAATATCTTTTCATATTCTCTAAACATGAAAAGATTGTCGAGTGATCTTTCTTCCTTTCACACTCGTTAAAAGGCTTGAAAGGGCATATTTCAAGTGGTATCTTATCACTTTTTCATCCTCGTGAGACTAAAATTATGAAAAAGGAAAACCCTTGAGCCGCCTTTAAGTTCTTTTCAGACTTTCTAAACATGAAAAACCACTAAGTTTTCTTTCTATGGACTCGCTAAACTACACATTGAAGAGCCCATATGGGAACAAACCCTTACTTCTTCTAGTTTGTTAAAAAAAGGAAGAGGAACTTAATGAAGGTGACTTATATCGAGTATGTGTTACCCTCCTTGAGCTCATTAAATTAAAAAGAGTTACTTATGTATCTGGGTGGGGGGAAAATTGAAGGAAGTGGGTCAAGTTTTTGAGAATCCTTTATGGCAGCTTTTGTCGCCCTTGAAGATGGTACCTATTTGTGTCTCTTCTTACATTTGGGTAATCTGCTTGTCTCTAAGTCATACCAATTCCATGTGTCTCCATACTTTTTTGTCCAGTCAAAGAATGCTCTTATTTCCGTCACATTACATTCTTGTTATTCGTTGAGTCAGTGTTTCCAAGTCAGTTGTTGTGCCTCATCATGTTCAAGGGAAATTTCATTTCAAACCATCTGTCTATAGTATTGCCAGTTTCCAGTTCTTATGTCAGTCCACAGTCATTCGATTTTCCATCTTACATCACTTTCATATGTTAGTTTTGTGTCGATGATGGGGGATACATCAAGGCCCTCCTTCAACGAGTCTTTTTCTGTCGAATTCAACACACCATCTAGGAATTAGACTTAGAAACTAGTTAGTACCTTGGGACCTGCATGCCTCAATGGTAGGCCTCCTCTCTTCTGAAATTAGGTTTAAATCATTGACCTCTGTTCAGATGATTCCATGAAATTTTGACTTCATCTCATTTATTCACATTCATTGGATTGTACTAGGGTATCGTGGGAGTCATTGAAATCACTGGTGATTTCCATCGCACTTGTTAATGGTTTACCTAAATGATCGGTAATCAAGTGGTCTCTACCATGTTCGACATCAAAACATCTATTCACATGGCTAGATTCATACCACATCGAGATTGGGATGAATACCTAGGTTGAGAATTCACTCTGATGTCTGCTTTTCCTAGGATGTGAAAGGAGATCATTTGAGAATGTTGATATATATACTGTCACATAGATCCACATTGTATTGGTCTGTGGCTATGTTTTATCATCTCATAGCTCCATTATGTATTTCGTGTGGCTACAACCAGTTCATGTCATGGAGGTATGGATCCACATTGTATCTTTGGTGGCCATATCATTAGTCAATATTTTTCA
The DNA here is from genome assembly GCA_010110895.2 of Picea sitchensis. NCBI lineage: Eukaryota > Viridiplantae > Streptophyta > Pinopsida > Pinales > Pinaceae > Picea > Picea sitchensis. Next base: position 137,475 of record SNQJ01S0010802.1, on the reverse strand, counting down.
TGGATCCGAAGTGCATTGTTTGACAACCATTCTTTGAGTTATATTGCATTCCGAGCATATGTATGCCTACCTCAGAAATGGAACATATATTAATATTGTTTGATGGTTGTTTGGAAATTCTTCCAGGTTCTCCAACTCCATGCCCTTGCATTGAAGAATTTTAAAGTGTTTCGTCCATCAATTTCTCTTCTGACCTCACACTTTAGCAGACATACTATTACACATCAAATTTCCACACCTAGATACCTCTCCCTAAGTGTTGCAAGTGTCATAAAAGTGTCATATGCACCTTGATAAGTGTCACATACACCACGACACCATGAAATAACATATGTCACAGTCCATATTCAATGTGGATGAGAAATATATTATATGAAGGTCAAAATACTATGTGCACATGAATTATTATTAATATTCATGAAAAGGAAATTAATTTAGTGTGGGAATCCACCTCACATTTGGTTTCCTATTTTTTAAGGGAGTTTAAGGATCTCATGAATGGTTTAAATATTTCCTCCTAAAACTCCTTGAGAGATATTTCCTCCCTAAAATCCTTAAGAGATATTTTCTCCGTAAATATCTTGGAGATCCCATTTTAGTGGATATGATGAGTGATCCTCTCCATGGTGGTTAAGCCTCCAAATCCTATATAATGAGGGATTCCATGGAGAAGAATAAAATAGAATATTTGAGGTATCAAACTTATGGTCTTGGGAGGAATATTTTGGATATCAAACCTATTATCTTGGGAGCATAGTGAAAGGGTTGGACGAGGAGCTCTTGGAGAGGCTTTTGCAACTGCATCTATAGATTGTAAGTATCTCTTTAAATTTCTAAATAATATTACTTGGCCTATTCCCTTCAAGATTGTGTATTGTTGCATATGATTGTCAATGTTCATAAATGAATTGGATTAGTTTAATCTTGTAGAGTAGAGTAGAGGTTCTTTGTCTTTTTTTTTCCATTGCATTGTAGGTATCGAGTGGTGCTAAAGAGTTTGGAGTTCAAGCTCATGTCAGAGACAATGAGGAAAAAATACAGAATAAGGTGCATCACATTTTCTTCCTTCTCTTTCTCTTTCTGATTAGGTAATTGAATTCATAGGGCTATTAGTGTCCATTTGTATGTTTTTTGTCTTGGAATTATGGGTTTAGAATCCAAGAGGGTATTCAACTGTCCGTAGGGGGATTTTCCTACAAAATTAGGCGAGAGAGAGGAAGGGGGATACAAAGTGAGGGGGGGAGAGGGGTAGATGTAAGGGAGAGAAGGAGGGAGGGAGAGAGAGAGAGGGAGGAGGGAGGGTAGAGAGAGTGTGTGTTATATTGTGGGAGGGGGAGAGAGGAAGAAAAAGAGAGTGTATGAGAGTGAGGAATATGGTGACATAGAGGGGGGGTATATAGAGGGATAGTGAGAGGAGGGGGGAGATTGATGGGAGGTATATGGAGGAAAAGAGAACATAGAGGGGAGATTGTGGAGAGAGAGGGAGGGGGATGCATGGAGTGAGAGAGATATGATTAGATTCAAGAGAGAGAGGGAGGGGAGGGATAGAGAGATAAGGGGAGGGAGGTAGAGAGACAACAAGAGAAAAAGAGAGGTCGAGAGTAATATGAAGAGAGAAGGAGTGAGAGTGAGACTAAAAATGAGGAGAGAGAGAGAGACAAAGGTGTGATGGATGTAGGAGAGAAAGAGAGGAGAGATAGTTAGAGGGAGGGGGAGAGAGAGAGAGAAGGAGGATGGGTTACAGAGTGTGTCTGTGAGTGTGAGATATGGAGAGATAAATAAAGAGATGGGGGTTGGACATGTAGAGTTTGAGAGTGTGAGAAGGAGGGAGAGAGAGACAAAGAGAAGGGGTATAAAGAGAGTGTGAGAGGGAATTGGGGAGGGAGGGATGGGGGGTAGATAGAGGTAAAGAGAGAAAGAGGGTGAGAGTGGGGGAGAGAGAGGAAGGGGGATAGAAAGTGAGTGGAAGAAAGGGGTAGATGTATGAGAGAGAGAGAGAGAGAAGAGATAGTGGGAGGGATGGGGAGAGAGAGAGGTGGGAGGGGGTAGAGAGAAACAATAATATAATGTTATAGGAGAGGGGAGAGATATAGGAGGGGGGAGAGTGGAGGAGAGAAGGGTAGGGGGATATAGTGAGCAATAAATGGAGGGGGATACCAAGTGAGGGGGAGAGAGGAGTGCATGCAAGCAAGAGAGGGGAAGGAGTGGGAGATAAGGGAAGGGAGAGTTATAAAAGTAGGACCACATAGAAATAAAATAAAACAAATGTGAGAATAAAACATAGAAGATAAAAAATACAGTAGAGACATAGATATACCTGGTTCACCCAATGTGGGCTACATCCACAAGAGAAATTTCCAGGTGATTCATTTTTACTATCCAGTAAAATGAAGGGATTTTTATGAGGAAAATCTCTCTATGGCTAGGGGTAAACCAAAGTAGATGGAAATGACTGCAGAAATAAACTCTATTATCAAGTATGATATATAAAAAAATATGATACCAAGACAAGGTAAAAGGCCTACCTTGTCCAGACGTTCGATGAAGTCCATCGTTGAGGACTTGACCCAAAGCAATATGCCTACAACTAGTCCTCAAAAACCAAGAAAAGTAAGCATATGGTAATAATATATGATGTTAGCACATTCAATAGCATAATCCATTAATAAACATAACAAATACACCCATGTAATAATAATTCAAATATTTGCAAGATATCAATTGGACAGGAAAAGAGTATTTCTATTAATATATGATCAGCAGAAGTGAAAAATTTACAGACTTTCGTGTCAACACGGTTCATAACCGAGAAACTAAGTTCCTTATAGTTGCGCCTCCACCACTTCAATCCTCCACCAAAGGTAAGATAAAATAAGAGAGACAATGAAGTTCTCAATCAATAAGGGAAGAGCTTGGGGGCTGAACACTGTGTCGAGACTTAAAGGAAAAAGGGATGAAGACTCAATATGAAGTGAATAATTTATCTAGAGTAACTTTTCTCTCAAAGTTGAATCCTTTCTCCTTTTTTCCATAGCTCATAATTGGCCCATTTATAGCCTTCAAGTGGAACTGAAGGGTTGAGTTGGAACGTTTCCAGTATGTGGAAGGCCAAGGATCATTGATCTCCTATCATGACATGGAAACCTGACACCATTTTTCATTTTTGGGCAGAAATCCTGATGTACGTGGGTTGTAGTGGTGCAACCTATGTATACGCATGATGTATAGTAGGAAAGGTGTGTATATGTGGAAAAAATATATTTTTAGCTCTGGGGTTTGCAAAAAGGGATGAAAAGTCTGCATAGGGAAATGGAAAAAGTCCCTATGTGCAAGATTTAATAGGGTGAGGAAAATATTGGTATAAAATATGCCCCCTAATGTGTGAGGTCAAAGGAGTATCTACGATGGCCAAAATACATTATAGAAACCCAAAAATTGAGTGATGGGGAACTGACTTTAAGAACTAGTTCCTCATTACATTCTGCATTGACTTTGCATACATGGCTGCCAATTCGAATTAAACTACAGATCCATGTGAAAATATACAAAACAATTGTCTATGTCCATGAACAGGAAAATAGAAATGTGATTACATGCCAAAGGTTATCATAGTCACGAGCAAGGCCCAGAAGAACCAGTCTCAAAATCAATCTAAAGATATTTGTATACCATAGAGCACAATCTAATCTCTCATGATCACTGAAGTTATATAGGTGATGGTCCAATGAAAAGGAAGAAACATCTTAAAAAAATTGTGGCCACATATTGATGTCTTCAAGTCTTTTACACAATTCGCCAAAGGTGCAAGTCTACATCATGTGAATAAATGAGTTTAGTTCGAACACAAGGAGACATCGTTTGATTGTCGGTCATTGAGGTATACCATTAACAAATGCGAGACAACCTATCAATGATGAAAGTAGGTATCAAGGTACCGAGTACATTCTTACAAGTGTGAATAAAGGAGTGGGGTCAGACACTTGAAGAATCAATTGATCAGGATACATTGATGTATTCCCAATTGTCGATGGCGAGAGAACCTGCAACTAAGGACCGCAAGCCTCAATGTACTTATAGGACTCTAGGTCTCGTTTTTAGAATATATGAGTGGAAGTCAATGGAAGGAGACCCGTTGAAAGGAGAGAATTAAGTCATATCTCATCATTCAACACGAGGTACAAAGCAAAAGCTTCATGATTTGGAGGAAATCGGATGAAGAACAAGTTCACAAACCAATGACCTTGTGCATATTTTGTGTGTTCCAAGTGTAAGCGGTACACGAAAATGACCCTCTGAATAGAATTGAATGAGGAAAAATTCTAACAAAGATGAAGAAACTACCAATAAGGCTAATGGAATCCAAGATACTACATGAATCCAAATGTGTGAATAGATGTCTTCTTGTCGAACACAAGGGAAACCACCCAGTCAATGACCAATGATGAAATGTTGATTGTTGGGTTCAAGGTTACCTACCAATGATGAAAGTAGGACCAGGGTGCATGATAGGACTACAACATCATGTGATTCTAAGAGAAAATGAGGGTATGGCTGACATGAAAATTCAATATTTCTGAGGAATTTCCGACACAGGTTGATAAACTTCCTTTGAATAAGAGCGTGAGACATATGGAAGAATTCGACAACATAGACTCAATGATGAAACCATGAGATGCAGGAAGCATCATTCAAGTTCTCCATAGGGACTAAAAGAGTAACCAGTCGGTGGAGAAAACTCTCTGTAACAAGCTCAACTTCCTAAGGCCATGCTAAACCCAAAATTATGATGACAAGTGGACTTAGTAACTTTGTGCTTTGTTGAATGGCCACATGACTGCTGCCAATCTAAGATAATACTCCCTTCCTACTCATCTTTGTTTGTCTTTTCATAGTCAAATAAATGTTATTATACAAAGGAGGAAACAAGTGTCACAAGTAAGAAAAACTAGTTCTCGTAGTGGAACATACCTATGCTCAATGAAAGGATATGCATGTGGGAGATGGACACTCGGGGGAATGTCCCCTCCTGGGTATAGGGTGTCAAATTGAAAAGGATATAAATTAGGCTCTACTTGGTTGAGATGAAAAACTGTTGAGGCAAACAGTTTATAACAAAAAGAGAGAACCGACTATAGGCTCAATACTGCAAGCAAGGGAATGAGATGCAATCACAAATTAACACCAAAAAATGTCTTTTCCATAAGATTAATCTACTTGGTTTGAAAAAGGGACAAACTTGTAAAAAATAAATGTCCTTTCAAATCCAATTTACGAGTGTGAAAGAGACAAGTTCACTCAGAAATATTTTCTGTTTTTGAAAATGAGTCATAAAAGAGCTTAAATGAGACTCATGACCTTTCCAGTCCAATTTAATGAGTGTGAAACGGAAAAATTCACCTGAAAATATTTTCATTGTTTAGACGAGTCAAAAAAGAGCTTAAATCAAACTCATATGGGATTTTCTACACGAAAAGTCATTGGGGAGGCCAAGGCTCTCATGCTAGAATTATGTGGAATGTCAGTATGATACGAATATATGACATAATCTTGGGAAAACACAAAGCTCTCCAATTTGAGGAGGACAAAGTGCTACCAGAGGTTATAATCTCCGTGATATATCAGATAATGTCTCTTACTGGAAAGGACATAGGCGGGGGCATTGGATACCCCACAGGACCATCCCAATTGAAGGGAACTTCTCCAGGACTTGAAGGGAAAGTACTTGGGGAGAGTAAAACTCTCTCTTGTTCAGAAGGAGCATTATTAGGAATTTTGATGACATGGTTGAAGAATGCATCACCCTCCAAAAGGAGACTGACATTGACCAGAGATTGCATTGGTATGTCCACCTCTTAAATTCTAGGTTGAAGAGGATGTGTGATAATAGGGATAGAGGACACATCACCTGCGACAATGAGGGTATGGTCAGGAGAGGATTATAGTAACATGACGACCATTTCAATCATAGGAGAAACAGGGTGTGGGGAAACCATAGATGCCTCATAACCCAAAGGGCCCCCAGGTGAGAGCCATGCTTCTGGTATCCCAACAGTAGCTAGAAACAAACGAGTAATTTGATATCCTTCGCAAGTCCCACAAAGGAAGTTAGGCTTATGTCTAAGACGTCTAGGCTTCTCAATGCCCCCAACGTCATTCAAAATGGCTAGGACATGTTCTCAGCGTGACTGGAAAAGGCTAGAGAGTTATCTCTTACATTATGTATAGAGGTTGGTGATGTGACATCGATATGACTCGTGGCGACTAGAGTGATTCCCCCAGCATGACTAGCAGTGATTGGTTGTGGGTCTTCAACATCCCTTGTAGAGGTCATCGACCCATCTCCAACATCATTGGTAGAGGTTAGTGATGGAACTCCAGTATGACTGGTAGTGATTGGACTAGCAGTGGGTTGTGGCATTTCATACCAAGGTATAGGGAAAGATTAGATTTGAAACATTGCATGACAGGAAGGATCCTGGTTTACCCCATGTCCCTCTATGGAAAGTTAGTATACTCCCCCTAACTGATCTAAATAGGTTTTTACGGGAATCATCACTAAAGTCTGCAAAGAGACAAAGGTATGATAAGGATTATTCAAGTAAGGATATGTGTTGCCACCATGTGAAGAGGGTATCTCAAACTATAAAACTGTTTATCCTTGTATGAAAGACTTGATGATATATGTGAACCCGCCATGGGAAACGAGTTCGAAGGAACTAACATGGTAGATAAAGGATACACGGATGGGGTGTAATAAGTAGAATAAGCACCCATTTGAGTATTGGCTCTTGAAAGAGAATAGCTAGCACTAGACCCATAAGAGGGAAGGTTCCAACCTCCCACAGTGAGAGTTGTTTGAGGGACATGGCTCATATCAAACCAAGATGTAGGCAGCGAGGCCATGGTGCCCTGGATCTAATGCTAGGATTCAAATAAGTGGGTCAGGGAGAGGATGGAAAGGATGAAAGTATAAAAAAAAGAAAATGGTTAGACACCCAAGGCATGGAATGAGTGTCATAATTTTGCATAGCATTATGAAAAGTGGACGAATTCATCCCCGTGAAATGAGTGAATATCATGGGGGAGGTAGCGGTAAATGATGGAGCCAAAGGAACTCCACTATCCATGATAATGAAAACTCGGTAAAAACCTCTAGGGCCAACTAGTGATCAAAGAGCCCACCAAAAATAATCAAACAACCAATATGCACATAAATGGGGTAAAGTGGCTGAAAGGGTCCTCCCTCTCTAAATAAGGTATGTCTCTCCCAAAATGGGCCTGAGACTCCCTGCTAAAAATCGGAGGTAACAAAACCAGTTATAAGGGACCTCGTGGGATTAACAACCAGTCGATCAAATCCCCTCGGAGAGGTAATCCTCCATAAATTTTGTGTGTTGTCTGACCCTTATCTAACCCAGGGTACTTACAACATAACCCCTGCAAGTAACCTATCTGGCACCTAAGTCAAGCAGCTAAGAAACCAATGTAAAATCGATGCACATGCGAGAAATCATAAGTCATGTCCACCGTATGGGAAGGGTAGCAAAGCTCGAAACCTTGAAAGTACCACCTCTCACCAAGGTAAGGAAACTAGCAATATCCCCAGATACAAACAGATCCCCGGAAATAACTCTGACACTAAGAAGGTATCATGGGGATACCCCTTCAACCAACCTCATGCGACCTCATGATTAACTTCGGTGTAAGTGGAGCCTCCTGCTATTACTAATTATACAATGGATTTCTCCACTCCCTTAGTCAGACACATATGTTTATTTAATATCCTTGGATAAGTTTACTCACAAAATTCTTTTCCAGGGCACTAAATCCTAAGCTAGTTTGTGCACCCTAGAAAATAAAATCGTTACTAATCAATTTTAAATTATACTGTTAATTTTAATGGTTGTGCTTACTCAAAAAGGTGTGGTGGAGAAACTCATGATGTTATGACTTAGTAAGTAAAGTAAATATGAGTACGATGAAAAGTCCTAACTTCAATTTTCAATGAATGATATGCTTCTTAAAACAATGCAATTTTCAATTTCAACTCTACAATTATGAAAAAAATGAAATATTTCTTTACCTAAGCTAAATGACAAAGACTCAAAAGATCAAAATGCCAATCAATGAAAAATGCCTAATATTTCTTTATTTTCAATATAATAAAAATGAAAATGCATAGACTGAACAACAACTTGATATATAAAGACTTTATTTTGTATAGAAATAGACAACTCAAGTAGGATACCAAGGAGAAAAACACCTATCCCAATGTGAAAGGAAAATCAAAATGAAAATATGATGAGAAAGACTCCACCCGAAAATTCAACCAAAGACAAGTTTCCTATCATCCCACAGACACTTAACAGTCACTAATAAGACCCAGGAAGACTCATAAATCATCAAAACCTACCCAGCAACCACCGAACCCAACAAACAAGAAAAAGAGGTTGATGTAGGCGACTGTTCAAGTAAACATTGCATATGTACGAAACTTGTAGAAGGATAGAACACGTATATACGTGGCTGTCAAGAAAAAACCCATGTATATGTTTCATAACATATCTAGGCAAAGGATAAGGCTGAAATACTCAGACCCAAAGTGAACAAAGGTTGTCAAGCAATGATACGACAAGAAACGCAATATGAATGAGAGAAATATAAGGAGAAAAACACTCCAAACCCTAATAAAGAAGATTCAATCCCCAGTATGGTTTCCAATATAATCGAAACCACATATTCTGGGTTCGATCCCAGGTATGGTCGCAAATTTTGTTACGAGGAAACTCTCTATATGGCTAGGGGTAAACCACACCAAACGGAAATGAATTCAAAAATAAACTCTATTATCAAGTATTCTATATAAACAAATATTCTATCAAGAAAAGATAAAACGCCTACCTCGTCCAGACATTCGATGAAGTCCACCGTTGAGTTCTTTACCCAAAGCAATATACCTGCAACTAGTCCTCTACAACTAAGAAAAGAAATCATATGGTGATAATATATGATGTTACAAAATTCAATAGCATAATCCATTAATACACATAACAATAACGCCCATGGAATAATAATTCAAATATTTGCAAGATATCAATTGGACGGGAAAATAGTATTTCTATTAATATATGATCAACAAAGTGAAAAAGTTAAAGACTTCCATGTCGGCACGGTTCGCAACTGAAAAACTAAGTTACTTACAGCTGGGCCTCCACCACTTCAATCTTCCACCAAAGGCAAGCTCAAAGAAGAGAGACAATGAATTTCTAAATCAATAAGGGAAGAGCTTGGTGGTTGAACACCATGTTCAGACTTAAAGGACAAAGGGATGGAGACTCAATATGAAGTGAATAATTTCTCCAGAGTAACTTTTATCTCAAAGTTGAATTCTTTCTCCTTCTTTCCATAGCTCGAAATTGGCCCATTTATAGCCTTCAAGTGGAACTGAACGACCGAGTCGGGAGGTTTCTAGTATGTGGACAACCAAGGATCATTGATCTACTGTCTTGACATGGAAACCCGACACCATTTTTCATTTTTGGGCACAAATCCCGATGTACATGGGATGTAGTGGTGCAACCTACTTATACGCATGTTGTATAGTAGGCAAGGTGTGTATATGTGGAAAAAATGTATTTTTATTTCTGGGATTTTCAAAAAGGGATGAAAAGTCTGTGTAGGGAAATGGAAAAAGTCCCTTTGTGCAAGATTGCGTAGGGTGACACAAATATTTCTATAACAGGAATACAACCTACAACACACTCGTTGTAACTTCCTGTTCTTTCTCTCATAGGATCCTCTCTCAGAATACAATATTCGCGATAATACACAGCTGAAATACAATTCTTTCATAAGAGAGGGTTTCCGTCTAGGGGAAAATAAACCCTAAAAATAACTTCTACCATCATATTTTCCACCTTATAATGAAAGATCCATATTCACTACAAAATTTAAATTTTTTACAAGGGAATTTTTCCCAATATTTCGGTTTGGAGGCATTGCCCCCGAATCCTCCACCAAGGGGGGGATAAAAAAATTGTCACTGTTGTTGATTAATTTGGTTGGTTGTCATTGATGTAAACCCTTGATTTCATTGATGTCAACAACGAGGTTCTAGCACATGGTTTGAGGTACATACTTATGGTATAGTGTTTTAGGTATATGTGATCAGATCAGATTTGGATGATGAAATTGATGATGGATTTTGGTTGAGGTACATGTTGGGTACATGGTTGAGACAAGTAGTTGATGAGTTGGCACATACATGAGGTGTATAGTTGATGTTGTTGGTACATCTTGATGAGTAGTTGATACATTATTAATACATACTTGATACATTGTTGGAGGCACTTGTTAATAGAATTGTTGACACATGGTTTATGGATGATGTAGCATACTTGTATTGGTATATTATTAGAAGAACATATTGATCTTGGTGATGATTATGAGTTGTTGTGTTATCCTTGGTTGATCCACATATTTGAGAGTTGTCTTGGTGATTGATCTTGGTGAGTAGATATGATTTGGTTGATAATATTGACGAGACATGTTGTTGTGATAGGTTGTCTGGACAAGATGTTGTGACACGTTATTTGTACAGGTTCGGTGCATAGTTGATGCACTTTTTCACAGTACAAGTTAAGGTATAGTTTGGTGCATGGTTAATGCACTTTTTTATGGTACATGTTGATTACAGGTTGTTTGGTACAGGTTGGTGCATGGTTGATGTACTGTTTATGGTACAAGTTGATTACAGGTTGATGGATGGTTGAGGTTATTGGTACAGGTTGTTTGGTGCAGGTTGATTGGTACAAGTTTACAACAGTATATCTCACAGTGATAGTGTGACAATGGTTCCATAATTCTACTTGTACGTTAGGGTGGTTGGACAGGGCAAGGAAAGGTGGTTATAGCCACCTTCTAGTTGTATCTAGAGAACATGGTGGGTTGTAGCCTCCTTCTGTATGTATCTAGATAATTGGAGAGTTGGTGCTTCCAACGAATGCGATTCTTAAATAAATATGGTTTTATCCCTCTTTGGGTTTCCACGTAAAAACACTGGTGTACTTTGTATGTGTATGATTGCTCATTTGTTCATTGTTTATTTACTCGACACATATTGGATGATAATGCTACATTATTATAACACTTGCATGTTTTGGTTAAAATGGATTGAATTGTTGTATTATTGATTCACCCCCCTCTCAGTAATCCAACAATTGGAATCAGAGCAGGTTCCTCCAGGAAACAATTTAACAACTGGAAGGAGATCATGGATTAGTCTGAGAATGGAGTACTGTTGTTCAACAGTTAGAATGGTTTAAAGTATGATATGTGGAGTGGAAGGATGAAAGTATTTTTATAGGCACATGGGTATTATATTTGGCTATTAATCATTACATGATATGATAGTTCAAAAAGGGCAAAGACTGCAGCCAAGAAGGAATTAAAGAAGAATAAAAAAATAACAATGGATTTCATTTGGGAATGATTACCTAATCCGGTAAGAGAAAAGGTTGGTAAATTTTCATCAGCCAAATAAATTTGGGATAAGTTACATGACATATATTCTTCACCCATCGCAGATTCAGAAAATGCAGATGTGGATACAGATCAAGAAGAATTATTTTCATCATCTCAACCAGATTCAAAAGATGAAGAGTACAGAATCACCAGAGGTATGTTGTTTTGATTTAATTGTGACAAATGAGGACATCTTGAGATAGAATGCCATGAAGGAAATGAGACATAAAATCTAATTGAAAAGGAAGACAATTATGAAGAAGAATTTATTAGTACCTTAGATGAACTAAGAGAAGAAAACAAGTCACTCAAGAAAGAATTGATGAAACAAAATGAAAGTGTTGACACTTTTGAAAAATCCCAACAAGTCATCAATAACTTAAGAACTCAACTAGAAGAAGCTAGAAAGATCGAAGAAAATCTTGAATATAAAAAGTAGTATTTGGAAGCCAACATAGCAACACAGAAGGAAGAAGCAGAAATGAGAGAGAATATATTGATAGATCATCTTAAGGAAAGAACTAATGATCTAAACTAGCTTGAGGTAGAGTTTGGTCAAGAAGAGAAAGGAATTAAAGAGGAAATAAGCACATTAAAAATTCACCTTGAATAAGTGAAAGGAATAGAATAAGTCATGAAGTCCAAGATAATGAAGAAAGAAGAAGAGGTTGAGAAGCTTGAAGAAACAATTGTCACATTGAGAAGTAAAATCGTCAAGCTCAAAAAGAACATTGAAGAGACAAAAACATCCACATTAGTTATAGAGAATGAAGAGAAGCACTCTATGTTGCTAGAAAATAAGAATGAAGAAAATAGAAAGGATTATGCAGAAGTACTCAAAGAAAGAAATCACGGTCAACCAGAATGTAAGAAAATGTTAAGAACCAAATATCAGTATAGCATAGAAAATCCTCAAAAAAGGTACTCAATGCCTTGAAAAAGAGATAATTTCAGATAATAAGTCTCTTTGAGGGGGAAACCTCCTTTTACCCCACTTAAATGTTCAAGTACAACATGATTCAAAATGAAAATGTATCCTTGGTATATATAGGAGACTAGGAGGTATAATTACAACTAATGGCCTAAAGCCGACATAAATAAAATAGCATTACTAATATAATATGCCCTAATTAAGGGGTAATGAGCCAATATTAGGGCTTAACATGCCCCTCCCCTTGAGAGACAAATGTTGTTATGCACTTGTGAGTAACTCTAGATGCTTTCGTATAAAGACTCATCTTCCCAAGTGGAATATTCAATAGGTGGTTTCCCTCCATTTAATGAGATACTCTGAAATGGATCTATTCCTCGGTATGAATTCTTGTGTCAGTGATGGCTTCAGACTCCAATATGATTTTCCTTCCTCTTCAAGTTACGGAAATATAGTTTTGGTAGGATCTTGTAAGCTATAACCTTCTTTAAGCATGAATGTTGGAAGCTGGGTGTACTCCTTGAAGATCAGGAGCACCTCAATTTGTATGCCATGGTACCAATCTTTTGCAACACTTATAAGGGCCACATGTTACTTTGGTGATAATTTATTATCCTTCTTGGCTTTCTTGAGGGACATCGTTTGTATGGTTGTGGTCTTAAAAATACCCAATTTCTAATTCAAAACTTCTTTCACAACAAGTAGATCAACATCGTGGTGAAATAAGTTTTGAATTAGGGGTTTGGGTGTTTTTAAGATTTGGACAACTTGTTGCTGATTCTCGATGTGATCTTCCAACACTTGAACCTTAGATTTTCTTTTTTAGAATAAAGTGATGGAAGGAAGTGGTATCCATAAAAGTTCCATAAATGGTGTCATTTTTGTTGCGGTATGAAAGAAAGTGTTATACCATTCTTCCAAGGGTAGCTATTTGAACCATTGTGTTTGTTTATGAGAGACAAAGCAGCGAAGGTATCCTTCCTGGAATTTGTTCACTATCTCGGTTTGTCCATCAGATTGGGATGATAGGATGAGCTATGAGCCAATTGAGTACCCAAACAGAAAATAATTATGTCCAAAATGCAGTGAAGATGGGATCCTATGTCACTTACAATAATCTTTGGGCTTCCATGTAGCTTTTAAAATATATCCATGAATGCGATTGCTTAAGCTGTACTGTCTTGAAGGAATGAGAGAGTGCACAAAAGTTTCCGTGCTAGTCGGAGTCCATCCAAAAATCACCATATTGGTTACTCTCCCTTTGGGCACCCAAGTAACCCTACCCAGAAATCCATGGAAACCTCCTCCAGTAGCTAACTTGGGATGGATAATGGTTGTAAAAGACACGGGGGTCTTAATTGTTTCCACCTGTTTGTTGGCAAACCAAAATTACGCCTGAACCTTTGAACATGGGGTTTAAGGCCATCCAAAAAAAAAAATCCTTCTTGACTCTATGGTAGGTTTCAAAAATCTGAGTGCCCTCCTACAGAGAGGTGTGGTACATTAATAGTACATTTTGTTTGGTTTGGGAGTTCTTACATAGATATAGGCGATCTTTGTACCATGGTGAATCATTTTTCCCATGTAAATGTATCTAATAGCCTTTGGAATCTTGCTGCAACTTTTGAATGAGTCCACACTTTTTCGTAATTCTTCCATTCATCCCTTGCTTCTATCATCCAATCGGGTTGGATGATCCAAGATAACATAGAAGGCCTCAACATCTTCATCCCTTTCTTGAGGTGCATCTGCCACAACATTTTTCTTCCCCTTTTATGACGATTTCAAAATCATAACCCAATATCTTGGTTACACCCATTTTGTTGTTCTTACGAGATAGACTTTGTTCCAAGAAGTATTTAAGACTATCATGATCTGTTTGACCTTGAAGTGCCTACCTATTAGGCAAGGGCCTTCTTCAATGCATGTAATATTTCCATCATTTATTTCTCATAAATGGGTTTGTGTAAGTCCACTTTCTTTGGTGAATTGTTTCAAAAGCTGGGAGCCTTCCTTCTTGCATTAGGACATCACCAATTCCATTTCACGAGGCATCATATTCCTGATAAAGGAAGGTTTTGTGAAGTCTGGATTTGTCAAGACAGGAGCTTTACACCACCTCTTTAAGTTGTTCAAAAGATTTAGTTGCCTCTTGGAATTCTCATGAAAATGCATCCTTCTTAGTTAGTGTTGTTAGGGGTGCTGCTATTTCAACTCCATAGTTCCTAACAATCTTGCGGTAGTAACCTCAAACTCAAAAATACTCTTAGATTATTTAATGTTTTGGGAATCAGCCCGATCCATCATGGCCTTAATCTTATTCAGGTCTATAACACCTTCATGAGTTCGTATTTAAATACTCTCGTCCTTTACTCCAAAGAAACATTTGGATGGTTTGGCATATAGTTGTTGCTCCTTTGGTAGTTGTAGCACCTTGTCAACATGTAGCACATGATCCTCCCAAGACTTTCTATAGATTAGTATCATCAAAATACTAACACAAATTTTTGAAGGAAGGGCTTGAAATGGAATTCATCAACCCTTGGAATGTGGAAGAAAGGCATTTGTAATTCAAGGCTTGACAAAAAAATCATAATGGCCTTAATGAGTTGAATGTTGTTTTGGGATATATTCTTCCTTCATTACGTCGATGATACCCTAGCGGAGATCAATTTTGTGAAGCCAGTTTCTCATGCTAGTTCATCTAACAATTCATCAATGGCCGAGGGAATGAGAGCTTATCTTTAATAGTGGTCTTACATTTGAGCTCTCTATAATGCGGACACATACACCATGAGCTATCTTTCTTGAATACCATTACCGGTGTAGAGTAGGAACTTTGGCTAGGTCTAATAATGAAAGCCTCTAACATTTCTTCAAGCCATGCACTCAATTTCACTCTTGGGCATAAAAAGGAATTATCTATGGCTTGATGTTAGGAGGAACAATCCGAGGAATTAAGTGTGAATTTCTTGATCATGATGTCGAGTGGGTGGAAGACCTTTGGGAATATCTTATAATACTTTGGAGTTAACATCAATGATCCTTTGGAGATCTTGAGGAATAATTAGTAGATGTTTGAACATCTAGTGAGCATGGATGATACAATAAGCCTTGATGCCCCTTTTTCAATAATTACTACATGCCGTTAGGAGCTTATCACCTTACCGGGTTTCCACAGTGATACCTCTTAACTCAATTTCTTTTCCTTCCAATGAAAATTTCATGAAAAGTTCTTGAAAATTAAAAGCCAACATACTAATGATTGTAACCATTGGATTCCTAATTACAACATCTACACCACCCATGGGCATAGAGAATCATTGGACTATTCATTACATATTCCCCATGGTAAGATTAATCTTATTGCATTTCTTGAGAAATTGATAGTTCCTCCATATGCAATCATTACTTGGAAATCTGGCACTTGGATATACAAAGGAGTGAGATCTTTGGCTAATTTATAATTAGGGCCAGTATGAGTCTTGCCATAATCAATTAGGACTATTACCTTTTTTTTCTTTTTGAGGAATTTTCCTTCGATCTTGGGGGTTTGGGGAGTGCTAATTCCATCCAATGCATTACGATATGCATTGGGGTCAACTCTTCAGATGCAATTACTTCTATGTTTTCATCTTGAGATGGTTCTTGTTATTCTTCTTCTTCCTCTTCTGTCCGATGTAGAATAATTTCTTCTCCCACCACTTATGTCCCTGCGTACTTGATGTCACAATTAAGCAAACCTTTTGCTTTCTTTCCTCAATTGTTGAGGTGTCAACCTTTTAGGTTGAGGTGTTTTTAGAAAGATTGTTCTCTCTATAGATGTTAGGATGGTCCTTCTAGTAGCCATAGCTATATTTTTACTTTCAGCATTTCTTGCCACCTTAAATGCATTTCTCAGTATTTGGGTTCCCAAGGTGAACCTCATGTTGAATGTTATCCTTTAAAGTTCCTATGAATACATCAATCAGAGTGCTCAATACGGAATATCGATTGCTATATTCAATCTTTAGAAGTTCTAAATGTGCTTGGTAAAACTAAACCCTTTGCTTGAGATTTATCAATTGGCTACAAGAAGGTATTGCTCCTTGTATCCTCATGAGTATTGCTATCATTTCTTACGTGAAAATTTTCCAAGTGAGGAGTGATTTATGAGAACAAGACATCGATACCATACAAATTGATTACGTTCACAAATATGAAGCAATTCGTACCTTTTGTGTATATGGCATTATGGAGATCAAAGACTTGCTCAATACAGTATCCATGTGAATGGGTACTTGCCATCAAACTTCCTCATGTCGATCTTAGGAGCGTGGTTGGTATTTATTTATCCCGATGTAGGGATAACTAGGAGATCATGTCCTCGAGGCCCACAGGTCCTGGAACTTGTAGATGAAGAAGATTAGGCTTGAGCAGCCCTAGAGGGGCCCATCTTTCTTCTTCGGCCGGCTTTGTCTGTCGGTGAGTACCGGCTTCCATCACTACCAACCTGGACTTGCATCAGAGAGGAATCTAACTGCTCCATGAGAGTAGGTGGTCCGAGGTGTCATGGTATGTGTCATATTTGAAATCATTATAACCTTCTTATGTATGCATTAGGTTTTATTCATTTTGGATGGCTACTGGATTTTACACTAATCCTCTTAACCATTGTTGGGAGTTGATGGGGCAACTTAGCAAGCTGGTATTCATAGGTTTAGTTAGCTAAAGGGGTTTGATGAGCCATCGTCCGCTCCCCTCATTTTGTCACTTTTTCATCTTATACCCAGCCCATCCATCCCATTTCCCTAATTTAAAAGCCCATTGGGATGACCTTCGAGTCGTCTTGTCTTACAGGAAGAAGGGGCTAAAGGCCCAAGAGGTAAAAGCAACTGGTAAAGATAAAAGCCATATAGAATAAAAACCTAGAGATGCTTCTCCGGGATCCACAGAAAGAAATAAAAGCCTCTCGATAAGAAACTAGGGACCCTAAGAGAAATATGAAATAAATAAATGCAAGACCTAACCAAGAGGGATGGGAGGTCTCATCACGAATAACCATTGTGTTCATAGGTATTTAAGCGGTATGACATTGCCACTATCGGTCACCAAACCAGGTGAGGGACCTTGGTTTGCATGGCCAAAGGAAGGGGAGTCTCATCCCGAGCTAGCCTTCTCATTTTACTGCTGAAGATACTAGTGGTACTTGGTAGCCGATACGGCCACAAGTAAGGCAGTGCCCTCTTAGTCAAGGCTTGTAGTAAAAATGCAAATAAAAAGAAAGATAAGGCAATGGGGAGGCTTGGAAAATGTGCATCCATGTGGTACAGTTCGCCTCCTACAAAGACACCCACAGATAACACCAGCCCTTGGTGCGACTATATTTGGACATCCCTAAAACCATATCACCCACATTACACATGGATTGAATGATCCTTTGAGGGAAACTTTCCATTTCACAGTGGTGGTAGCCCTATAGGTGGTCTTGTTGGTTGCCTTAGCCTTGTATAGTGGAGCTGCATGTGGTGTCTTTGAGCTATTAGATGGTGTTAGGGATTTCATGCATATGTTTGATAAATATAATGATGAGATATGATTTACATTGCTATGATGTCTAGGGCGAATGAGCCCACAGGTAGTTTTTGATGTCTTGAGGACCATGCAGGGCCGGGTGCAGTCCGGTGCACATGGGAGATATTGGTCCTTTCGGACGTCCATGGGGCTGAAGAGCCCTTCGGTGAGATTTCTTTGGGATGGCCAGGCAATTGAGGATTGTGTGAAACCCCTTACCTGGAGGAGAAGAAGGGCGCCCTCATCGAGGACGTTTTAGTAGAGACCTAGCCTATGGGGATTAACCCTTGCGGATGGAGACGTTGGCATAGATGGATGGGCGCCACCGGGGCTTCTTTGGACGCTTTACGGAGGCGGAGGGTGGTTTGTTGGGCTTGTTTGGCACATTTAGCAGGCTACTTGGCAGGGGAGCCCGGGGGCCAACATCACAGGTGTGGGATGATGATTTTTGCCATAAAGAGATAGCGTCTCCCATAAAGGTTTGGCGTCTCATTAGTAAAGCTCATTTTGCCATTTTAGCATGTAAAGTGACAAATTAATTGGATAATGTAATTTCAGCCTTGTATTTGTTGACCTATTTTGTAAATTAAGGGTCATGAGATCATATAAATGGGGCGTTGCCTCTTCATTTTATCATAACACAGCTTGCTCTCTTGGAAGTATCATTTCTAGCTCTTGTCTTGGTTTTTCTTCTCTCTTTTGGAGTGGCGCGCAACTTTATGGAGGACTATTTTTTTGGCAAGTGGTGCTATCTATCATTTGGAAGGTTTACAACTAGGGTGTGATTAATGCTTCTTCATGAATTTTGTAAGTGTTTTCTCTTCTAGAAACTTCTTGAATGAATGGTTGTGGATTAAATGTCTTGCATACATTGTCTTTATTTGTAATCTTTAAACCCTAGGGAGCCAACACACAAAGTAGGTTGTGGCTTTATGTCCCATGGTGAAAGCTTATAGCCATTTGATTTGAGAAGTTTAGCCTAGCCATAGCTTCACTAGCCATCTCTTTTCTTGAATTAGTTTTAAACCTGGAATTGAGAGAAAGTCCTAGGCCTAATTTAGTTTACACCTAGGGTTTGAAAGAGCTGTATTTAAACAACCCACTTTTCAGCCATAGATTTGTGTCCATAAATGAGAAAGCCGTTTTATCGAGATCTTAAGAGAGAGAGGAAGCTTTAGGCTATGCATATCTACACCCTAGGTAAGTCTTTCCTTCTTAGGGTTTTGGGTTGGTAGCCTTGCCATAGCAACCTCATCGAGCCCTACCTCTCTTGTCTTTAAGTTTAAGTTTCTCCCTAAACCATTAGTCTCACTTCAACTAACTCCATTAACCCAAGGGCACTAGTCTAGAAGTAATCTTGAGTTTGTTTATGTTTCAAATCTCTTTCAAAACGCTTTTTTGAAACCCTAACTAACAAGCGTCTAACCTAGCAACTTGAACTAACCCTATAAGATGGCCACGTCTTGCTGATTTGGACTTGTGTTTGGATAGAAAAGTTGCGGCTGAATCATCTTATCATAGCCATAGGGTTTCATTGCTTTTCATTGGTTGAATTTGTCAAAGCGTCCACTTCTTGGCTAGCTAACCCTAAGCATGGCAACATTATAGGTGACGTCGCACCTTTTGGATCTCTTGTTTTCCTTGCAACGTTGTGACATTTCTCACCTCCATTGATAGACTTTGAGTCATTTATTACACTTGTAAGCCTATTAAAGCCAAGCGGTCCTCATTGTCTTCATTTTTGACCAATTGGTAATGCTTGACGTCAAATCCATAGCAGCAATAATATATGGGTAGCCTTGACAACATTATCTATATGTGTTGATTTGAGATATTTATTGCATTGTGATATAATACAAAGAGTTTAATTGTGAACATTGAATGCTCATTATATCTTATGCATTTATTGAAGGAATGATATTAGTCATTGGTCTTTGTTTAGCGATCATTGACTTACGTCCAATAGCATTTGATCATTGCTCATATAATATTTTAAAGATAATCGTCAATGCTTTTGAAGTACTAACCAACTGCATATTCCTATTTTTACTCGTCTTGTCTAGCAAATGCGGTGCCATCCGATTGGAACAATGTCTTCTTTGACTATCTGGGTTAGGTAATGCGTAGGGAATCTATCACTTTGATGTGCCTTTATCAGCACGAGTAAAATTACATAGGGGCGTCTCCCTTGGACTAGCCTCTAATATAGAAAAAATTTATCGAGGGTGACGGTGGGTTTGGGGAAGCTCCTGTTACGCCGAGTTTAAGCCTTGACTCAAGCTACACAAGCCACGCCTCCTGACCGTGCATTAACATTTTGGCGCTGTTGCCGGGTAACACTGAGTCTATCTTCCTCAGCGACATATCTTTGGTAAGCCTTGCCTGCAAGATTTTTCTTGCTTAAGCTTACACGACTCCCCTACCTTTTCCCCTATTCTTTGGTAGTTTCAAGGAAACTATCTGGCGACTCAACGATGGCGAAGTCAACAATGACTTCAAAATGGGACCGAGGGAAGCTATGAACCTTTAGATATGAGTGAAATCCACGGATATCGGAAAGTGCCTCCCTACGTTATGAGGATTTCCTCCCTCGTTTTGCTGGCATCAATGGAGAATGTCACGAATCTCACATGATAAGATTTTGGAAATTCTTTGAACACTTCCTTATTGGCAGCGAAATTTGAAGATGTAGTGATGAAACTTTTCCTCCACATGGAGAGGCGAGAAGATGGTATGATGACCTTCCATTTTGCCGGCATCACTACTATGGAACAATTTGAAGAAATGTTTCTTACCAAATTGGACCATGAAAATGGAGGATTATACAATCATTGTTGAAAGATCTTGAAGGCATAAGACAAGCAGAGTCTGAAGTTGTCAAAGTTTTTGGTTTCAAGTTTGAGAGATTACTTTGCCAGATTCCGCAAAGCCATCGTCCTGAGGAGAGATACCTTGTCTACCTCTCTGCTAATGGACTTGGGGACATTTGAGTTCCTTCTAAGTAAGAAGAATCCAAAACACTTTGAGCTCACAATATGGCCATCCAAATTGAAAAGAATCTCTCCTTGACCGGAGCCAATGCCATGTACATTCTCATCTTGATAAAAGCGGTCTCCAGAAACTTTGTTGAAAGATACACAAGAGAAAGGAGAACAAATTGTTGACCAACAAAATGAAGACATTGATGAGGATCAAGAACCTGAAAAAGATGATGAGGGTGTCCACCTATGCATCTCTGATGAAGTCATGCAAGAACATGTTTTTCCTGTGCAGCAAAGCGAAGATGGGGTTAGTCATTTTCCACTTCAAATTCTAATGATGTTGTGTTACTTGATTCAAGAGAAGAATAGGAAGCCTCCCGAATGAAATGAAGCTTGATCCATGGAGACCGAAGAAACAACACATCTTTGAAAACACGAGAGTCCTTGAGATACACGCACAGAAGCTGATGGTTGCCCTCCTCTCACTTGGTACTGATGATGCTTTACCATGTAATGAAAAGGGAGAGGAGGATGAACCTCAAATCTTGCAAATCCCTCATGTTATGATACTGATACTAACAGCTGATTTGATGAGTTCATACATGTTGGGAGGCGTGGAGGGGATCATTTGGTTATGATATGATCCATCTATGGCGAGAGTCATCTCAGGTTGTTTCCCTTACTGATTATTAATAGATTACTTATGACCAGAGGCAACAAGGAGATGAATTCTTTGCTTTGTAGCTTTCAAACACCAAGGATGACTTAGTACCTTGTTTTTGGATGATTTTAAGTCTTACCTTGAGATGTTTATTAAGGTATGTTGAGCACTTGAACCCTTTTACAAAGATGATTGCCAACCAACCCTTGTGTTTGAACTTTGATACAGAAGTAAGGACATCATTTGCACAGGAAGGTTTCTCATGACTTTCATCCCAACCATGGGTTATTATTTTACCTTGCTTTTCCATTGAGGTGTAGTTGGGAAGTACCTTTTTGTGTTGAGGTTTTCCTTTGGGAAAACCTTAGACTCCAAAGGGTTGGATTTGGGTAATGCTATTGTCGATCAATTTTCAACCTTCTCTTGATGATTTACCTTAACCATCTACTAAACTTTTTGTCAATCCCTTTCCTTAGAGTGTGAGGATGTCCTAGGTAACAGGTCTGGGCCCTTTGGGTCATTTTACGAACCTTGTACTTTTCATGACCCTTTCTTGGATAGGATTGAGGTACTTTTTCAGAGATGGACCTGCAGTATTTTGTCCCTCCCACCGCCTCCATAGGTTAGACATTGGGACTTTTGATGATATGATGTATATTCTAACTCATGACATTTTGTTATGATGTATCACTGTTTTGGTTTATGATGAAATTACAAAGGTATCAGGGAGCGTTGTTGGATTAGCTACATTGGTTGTTTGACTACATAACATGCAACCAATAGGTAAGTACAGGTAAGCGTTTTATTTTGTGTTTACATTTATGCACATTTACTTATTGCCTTTTATGCACATTTACTATATGCTATTGCTTCACGGGGAGGAAATACCACCCCGCCTTTTGGCCAAACTGATTGCCTTTTTTAGCCAGTGTAGGCAGGTCCGCGGTCTATGCCGGTGCTGGAGCTTCTCATGCGCTTTATGATTAAGCGCATGTCCCGGTGGGAGCCGGATGTTATCCAGATATCTAGGGATAACTAGAGGAGATCATAATCTCGAGGCCCACATGGTCCCTAGACATGGGGTACCGGGAGAGCAGATTGACTTGAGCATGGCCTGGAGGGCCATGCTTTCTTCTTCTCGATAACTTTCTGTCAGTGATTGCCGACTTCCCTCCTTTACCGTCTGGACTTGCATTAGGACTCTTGCTCCATGAGGTGGTAGTGCGAGGTGTCATGGTATGTGTACATATTTGATCATTATAACCTTCTTATGTATGCATTAGGTTTCTTTCATTTTAGATGGCGCACGGATCTTACACTAATCCTCTTGACCATTGTTGGGGTGATTGATGGGGGCAACTTAGCAAGCCCGGTATTCATAGGTTTGGTTAGCCGCAAGGGGTTTGTAGAGCCATCGTCGCTCCCACCATCTTACTTTTTCATCTTATACCCGCTCAGTAAGCCCATTCCCCTAGATGCAGCCATTAGGATGACCTTCCGAGATGCGTCTTGTCTTGTGGGAAGAAGGGTACAAAGGCCGGAGGTAAAAGCTTAGCTGGTAAAGATAAAATCCATGGGAAAATGAAAACCTAGAGATGCTTACATGCAGGGGGATCCCAGAAGGCAATAAAAAGCCTCTCGATAGAAAGTAAGGGACCCTAAGAAAGATAAATAAATAAATGCAAGACCTAACCAAAGAGGATGGGAGGTCTCATCACTGGCTGGCCCATTATGTTCATAAGTATTTAAGCGGTGTAACGTTACTATCAGTCACCAAATCCCGGGGCCTTCGACCTTTGGTTGCATGGCCAAAGGAAAGAGGGTCTAATCGAGCCAACCTTCTCATTTAAGAAGATACTAGTGGGTAAGCGACAAATGACCACCAATCCAAGGTAGTGTCCTCTTCGTCAAGGATTTTAGTAAAAATGCAAATAAAAGAAGATAAAGACAATAAGACTTGGAAAAAATGCATCATGATGGGTACAGCTCGCCTCATACAAAAGCACCCTGAGATAACACCATTATGGTCTTACTATTGTTGGACATCCCTAAAACCATATCACCACATTACACATGGCTTATGAATGATCGCTGAGGAAAGTCTCATTTCACGTGGGTATTAATGTCACACGTGGTCTTGTTGGTTTACCTTAGCCTTGTATAATTAGATTACGGTAATGCTGAGCTATTAGATGAATTGTTAGAGTTTCATGCATATGTTTGATAAAGTATAATGATGAATATGATTTACATTGCTATGATGTCTAGGGTGATGAGCCCCACAGGCGTGGGCTTTTGATGTCTGAGGACCATGCCCGTGAGATGAATTACCCGGAGGATCGGTGCATGGGGAGATGAAGTGCTTCGAACCTCCATGGGGATGAAAAGCCCACAATTAGTTCTTTGGGATGGCGGAAGGCGGAGACGGCGTTGTGATGAAGCCACGGAGAAGAAAGACGCCCTCATCCGGGCGTTTTGGCAGAGACTACGCCTATAGGGATCAACCCTTAGGAGATGGGGCGTTGACGCCAGATGGATTGGATGCCACCCGGGGCTAGTACGGGCTTTTGGAGGCGGTGGTTGTTGGGCTTGTTTGGCACATAGCAGGTACGGGAGGAGCCCCAGGGGGCCAACGTCTGGGTGGAAGGATGATGATTTTGCCCTAAAGGGCCCAGTACTCCCTTAAAGGGGGCTGGCGTCTCCATTATTAGCTCATTTTTTGGCATTTTAGCATGTAAAGTGACAAATTGATTAGATATTGTAATGTCGTGCTTAGGCTTTTTTGTTGCCCTATTTTTGTAAATTAAAGGTCATGAGATCATATAAATAGGGTTGTACCTCTTCATTTTATCCACTTAACACAACTTGCTCTCTTGGAGATATCATTTTCTAGCTCTTGTCTTGGTTTTTTCTTCTCTTTTGGGTGAGAGCAACTTCTTGGAGGGACTATTTTGTGGTAGTTTCCTCTATCATTTGGAAGGTTTACAACTAGAGATTGATTATGCTCTTAGTGGTGCATAGGTGTTTTTCTCTTTAAAGCTTCTTGAATGAATGGTTGTGGATTAAATATCTTGCATACATTGTCATTATTTTCTTAATATTTAAACCCTAGGGAGCCGACACACAAGTGGGTTGTGGCTTTATGTCCCCATGGTGACTTATAGCCATTTGATTTGAGAAGGTTTAGCCTAGCCAGCAACTACACTAATAAAACATCTTCGGTGGTTTTAAAGCACAAATTGAAGAGAGAAGTCCTAGGCTAATTTAGTTTACACCTAGGGTTTTAGAAAACCTTGTATTTAAGCAACACTTTTCAGCCATAGATTTGTGTCCCATAAGCGAGTCGTTTTGCCAAAGAGTCTTAAGGAGAGAGAAGAAGAGGCTTTAGGCCTAGCCATAGCTACACCCTAGGTAAGTCTTTCCTTCTTAGGGTTTTGGGTTGTTGGCCTTGCCATGTAACACCATCGACCTAACTCTCTTGTCTTTAGAAGGTTCAAGTTTCCTCCTAAAACATTTAGTCTCACTTCAATTGACTCCATTAACCCAGGCACTAGTCTAGAAGTAATCTTGAGCTTGTTTATGTTCAAAATCTCTTTCAAAACACTTTTAATTGAAACCCTAACTAACTCTAAGGCACTAACCCTGTAACTTGAACTAACCTAAGAGATGGCGATCTTGCTGATTTTGGACTTGTGATTGGATAGAAATTGACTTGATCATCTTATCATAGCCATAGAGTTTTCATTACTTTTCATTGGTTGAATTGTCAAGCGTCCACTTCTTGGCTAGCCTTCTAACCTATTTGTATAACATTATGGTGACGTCACCTTTTGGATCTCTTGTTTGGCTTTCAGCGTGACTTTTTCATCTCACTTGATAGACTTTGAGTCATTTATTACACTTGTAAGCCTATTAAATCAAACATTCCTCCCATTGTCTTCATTTTGACCAATTAATTAATGCTTGACGTCAAATCCATAGCAGCAATAATACTGGGTGGCCTTAACAACATTATCTATATGAGCTGATTTTGAGATGTTATTGCATTGTGATATAATACAAAGTTTGTTAGCCAGACATTGAATGCTCATTATCTCTTATGCATTTATTGAAGGGTGATATTAGTCATTGAATTCTTTGTTTTAGCAATCATTGACTTAGTCAATAATAGCATTTGATCATTTCTCATATGTATATTTGAGATAGTCATTAGTGCTTTTGAGGTACTAACCACTGCAACACATATTCTGGTTTTATTTGTCTTGTCTATGGGGTTTATCAATGGAATAATATCTTTAACTGACTATCTCGATTGGCAAAACTTGATCTGTAAAGGAATCTATCACTTTGATCCATTATACCTTTATCCCACAGAGCCAGATTACATAGGGGCGTCTCCCCTTGGACTAGCCCTCCCTAAATAGAAAAGAGCCCCCATGGGGGTGTGATTGGGTGGGGGAAATCTATTCTGGTTTTAAGCCTTGAGCTCAAGCTACACAGGCCTTCCTACAAACCATGCGTGCGGGTCCCTGAAATAAAGTTGGAGTTTCTCAGTGCCGGTTGCTGCTTGTGTCCTCATCATGAATTTCATGGGATGCATTTTCACTTTTAGGTGTCTTCTACATTCACGAAAATTTTTAATACTTCCATGATCTGCCCCCAAACCCTCCATCATCTCTTGTAGTTAATATTTTTGTTACTATCTTCTTTTTGTAAATAATTTATGTCCCTTCGCGTTTCTTCACCTTCATCAAGAGTCCAAGGTGGATTTTTAGGAACTATTTGGTGTAGATGGTCCCTTTTGGGTGGCATGTTGGCCAAGTATCACTTTTGAACCTTGATTTTTGAGGGTTCTGCTACACAATATTTATTCTACTTGTATCTCCCAAGTTTATTATACAGTTTATAAGAAAATTTCTTTATGTATTTCTCTAATATCTCTTCTGATACCCATGGGTCTGATCAAATTGGATGTGCCAAGTGGAATTGCCACAGGTCTGATCAAAATTGGATGTGCCAAGTGGAATTTATGGTAACTTCCCCACAACTTGTCGATTTTTGGCCTTTCCAGGAGATCTCACTTGTATAGTGTGCCCCACACAAAATAATTGATATAAAATTCTGAAACTCGTACAAGAAATACTACGGAATGTCCACGATCGAATGAAACCAGCCCCACACAATTTCGATACTCAAGGAAGAAGTTATGATTTTTTTACCTAGAACACCTTCTTGAGACTAGTCAATAGGACTAGTCAGATACCCTATCTTGTGCAGGGTGTATCTACAAATTTAAGATGACCCAGAAGATGAAATTTTTACCACATACCTTACTAATTTTTGTAAATAGTCTCTAGAGTTCAGGATCTGAAACATTACAGAATTTTTTTTATAGAGAAAATTATGCAATGACTCAGTTCAGGATGATTCCAGAACCCTATCTTGTAGAGACTGTATCTCTGGAAGTATAAGTCCTCGGGAGCTGAATTTTGAACCCAACGTACCTTGACCTGTCTACTAAATACATTCCAAGCCATTCCTTCTGAAACATTGTTGAAAAATAATTATAGTGAAAATTCCAAGGTGTCTCAAATGCAGCATCGAAACCCCAAGACCTTGAGCTCTGATACCATATGTTAAGAACCAAATATCAATATAGCATAGAAAATCCTCAGAAAAAGTACTCAATGCCTTGAAAAAGAGATAATTTCAGATAATAATCCTCTTCGAGGGGGCAACGTCCTTTTACCCCACTTAAATGTTCAAGTACAAGATGATTCAAAATGAAAATGTCTCCTTGGTATAAATAGGAGACTATGAGGTATAATTACAACTAATGGCCTAAAGCCAACATAAATAAAATAACATTACTAATATAATATGCCCTAATTAAGGGGTAATGAGCCAATATTAGGGCTTAAGAGAAAACTATTAAAGATACATCTTCAAGAAGACCATCCATGTTCAAGACACAAAGAATCTTCAATAATGATCATGATCACTCAATGCATTAATTCAGAAGGACTACACCACAAAGAAGATCATTCACTCCCAGGTATGCAAATTTATTTTATGGTCGTTGTTTTTATTGTACTAATTTTGGACAAAGGGTTGCAGATTGTAGAGATTATAAATGAAATGTTCAAGCAAGAAGTGCATATGTGGCCCCACGTAACATTGAATGTTACAAATGTCATAACTATGGAATCATAGTTAGTGATTGTAGAAGCATGATCAATACTTCCATGAAAGACAACATTGATATCAGATATAAGAAAGTATGGATAAGAAAACACGAAGAACAGGTGAACAAAGACTAGGTCCCATGGATCGCAATATTGGAAATAAAATGAGATGAAGAAAATTCTATAGAGAAAAACGCCAGATACAAAAATGTTTGGAAAATAACTGAAAGAAAATAAGGACATGTAAATAAGGAACATGTTCAAGAG
This sequence comes from Picea sitchensis, assembly GCA_010110895.2. Taxonomy (NCBI): domain Eukaryota; kingdom Viridiplantae; phylum Streptophyta; class Pinopsida; order Pinales; family Pinaceae; genus Picea; species Picea sitchensis. The sequence continues at coordinate 109,374 of SNQJ01S0010802.1, read as the reverse complement.
ATTGTACTTTCAAGCATTGTAGTGAAAGATGAATCCACAGACAAAAAGAAAGAAGTCAGAGCTCAGAGAGATGATGAATCTACTAATGAATATGATGATGAATACACTTCAGAGCATGAATTGTTATGATCCATATGGCTTAGAGACTCCCAGATAATATGAATAATAGACATGGGAAGTCTATGTGATAGATGAGACAGAACAGAGAACCATCCTTTGAGCATCCTAGAGAATTTGAGTAGACAGATTCAATGCATTCAGTTAGCATAAGTACAATGTGATAGATTAATCAGTTGTAGTAGTACTTCATGATAGTACAGTGACATATGAGTCAAAATTATGGACAATTGTGTGGCAGAGTCTTGAACAATATGGACAAATATGGACGTGAAATCAACTTTTCTGAATGGGGAACCTAAAGAAGAAGTCTACATTGAACAACTGGTTCCTAGAGCATGGTACTCTAGACTGGATAAATATCTACAACAGACAGGGTTCAGAAAAGGAAGTGTAGACTACAACCTATACATCAAGGTAACTCAAGATGGTATTTTATTAATTGAAGTTTATATTCATGATATTATTTTTGGAAGTACTAATGACAGGTTAAGCCAGAAATTTGAAAACGATATGTAGAATGAATTTGAAATGTCATTACTTGGAGAACTATCCTTCTTTTTCGGTCGTCATATATGTCAAAGAAGCCAAGGAATTTTTATTTCTCAAACTAAGTATATCAGAGAAATGCTAAAGAGGTTAGGAATGGAAGATTGGAAACCAGTTAGTTACCACTCCTATGCAAACCAGTTACAAGTTGAGAAATGATGATGATTCAAAGTCTACAAACAAGAGGAAATACAGGTCAATTATTGGTAGCTTACTATATGTGACATCATCTAGACCATATGTAATGCAGGAAGTTGGATAGGTGGCATGATTTCAAGAATTACCAAAGGAATCGCATGTATTAGAAGTGAAGAGGATTTTTAGATATCTCAAAGGAACATAAGAGTTTGGATTATGGTATCCAAAAGGAAAGGATCTATCACTTATTTCCTACATAGATGCATATTGGACAATATGCAATGATGACTAGCGAAGCACCAATGGAGAAACGTTCTAGTTGGGTGAGTGTTTAGTATCCACGCTAAGCAATAAACAATCATCAATATCTTTATCTATAGTCGAAGCAGAGTATATTGCAGCAGCAGGATGTTTTACTCATGTTCTATGGATGAAACAAACTTTGACATATATACGAGTTGAGTATGATGAGCCCATTCTAATCTATTGTGATAATACAAGTGTCATCAATATCTCAAAGAACCCAATGATGCACTCCAAGAAAAAACACATTCCAATAAAGTATCACTTTCTACGGGAACAGATTGTAGAGAAGAACATCAAATTTGAATATGTAGGCACAAAAGAACAAGTGGCAGACATCTTTACAAAACTACTCCCAAGGGAGTCCTTCGAGTATCTTCACCACAAACTCGGAGTAATTTCTACTCCAAAATGAATCCTTTTGAATTATTATCTTATATGTATTATATTTACACGAGGAAGCACCATAAATAGAACAACTCAAGTTGGGAGATCAGTTTCATGAATAGTTCATTCAAGGGGAGTATCCCCAAGGACGATCCAATTAGGGGGAGAAGCCCTGGATGGAAAGATACGTTTGTCATTGATGACAAAGGGGGATATATTTATCAGATGCATAACACAAAGGCATGATTTTAGGGGGAGCGATGGTAACAGTAAGAGCATGTGTGATATGACTTCAGTATTGCATCAGAGTGTTGCCATCAATGCCAAAGAGGGAGATTGTTTATTAATTGGGTTGGTTTTCATCCATGTCAACCCTTGAAGAAAGTTTGGTAGTGAATTACGGTAGCACAAATGTTTGGGTAATGGACCCAAGTTTGTTTGATGAATATTTGTATGATTTTTGATATATTTGTAGGTAAAACTATTCTAGATGGATAGTACATCTCATGCCATTTCCGATGGTATGTGTAACATCACATAACTCCTCACGATTAGAGAGTTATGGCCATGTGAAGTTGGAGAACCCTCATGAGTCATCTAGAATCCCCAAAAGGTCAAAGTAGTCAAAGTGTTTTCAAAGAAGAAATTATCTAAATAATAAAGTGAAGTGATGAGTGTACTATAAGTCAAAGAGGATGCAAAATAAATTATTTAAATAATAAATTTAATGGAGAACTTACTTAAGTGGACAACCAAAATCCCTCATGAAATTATTTAAATAATAATAAAGTGGTTAAGTTAAGTGGACAAGTGGTTACAAGTGGGTTAAGATGGTTAGAAGCTAACCCCTTGAGGAAGCTACATAAAAGTATAAATTAAAGGCAAGGGTCTCTCATTAAAATCAAACTTAAATATCATTGAATATCTATTTTTATGAAAGTTTATTTGGGAGGGTATTATTGATAGATAAAAATTGTAGTAGGAAAGTGCGGCAGGAAAAGTGCAGTAGAAAATGTGCGGCAGAAAAAGTGCAGCGGAAAAATTGCAACAGAAAAAGTGCGGGAGGAAAATTGCGGCAGAAAAGGTGCGACAAGAAAAGTGTGGAAGAAAAAGTGCGACAGGAAAAGTGTGGAAGAAAAGTGCGACAGAAAAATTGCAGCAAGAAAAGTGCAACGGGAAAAGTGAGGCAGAAAAACCGCTGCAGAAAAATGTGCGGCAGAAAAATCGCGGCAGTGGATTCGCAACAACAAAACTGCGGAAATAGAATGCTACAAGAATAAAAAAAGGTATGGTTCTCATATGTGTAGTGTTGAATTTATGAATCAAATTGAGGTTTTTCCATGTAAATATGTTTGATTCCCTCTTCGGAGTTTATGTCTTGTTGTAGAGTTGATCTGAGGCAGATTTACTAAAGTTTAATATCGGTTCATGTTTGAGGGATTTTGGTTGAGGTATGCTGCTAAATTTATTGGTAGAGATAGAGGTTGTATAATAGTGAGGTTCTTGTACATGGTTTGAGGTACATACTTGTGGTATAGTGTTTGAGGTATATGTGATCAGATTAGATTTGGATGATGAAATTGATGAGGGATTTTGGTTGAGGTACATGTTGGGTACATGGTTGAGACAAGTAGTTGATGAGTTGGCACATACACGAGGTGTACAGTTGATGATGTTGGTACATATTGATGAGTCATAGTTGATGAGTAGTTGATACATGATTCGTACATACTTGGTACATGGTTGGAGGCACTTGTTAGTATTATTTTTGACACATGGTTTATGGATGATGTAGCATACTTGTATTGGTATATTATTAGAAGCGCATATTGATCTTGGTGATGATTATGAGTTGTTTGTTATTCTTGGTTGATGCACATCTTTGGGAGTTGTCTTAACGATTGATCTTGGTGAGTAGATCTAATTTGGTTGATGAGATTAATGAGACATGCTGTTGTGAAAGGTTGTTTGGATAGGTTGTTATGACAGGTTATTTGTACAGGTTTGGTGCATGGTTGATGCACTTGGTCAGGGTAAAGGTTGAGGTATAGGTTGTTGCATGGTTGATTCACTTTTTTATGATACAGGTTGATTACAGGTTGTTTGGTATAGGTTGGTGCATGGTTGATGCACATGTTTATGGTACAGGTTGATTATAGGCTGAGGTTCAGGTTGATGCATGGTTGATGCATGTTTCAGGTTATTAGTACAGGTTGATTGGTACAGGTTTACAACAGTATATCTCACAGTGATAGTGTGACAGTGGTTCCATCATTCTACTTATACACCAGGGTGGTTGGATGGGGCAAGGACATGTGGTTGTAGCCACCTTTCAGTTGTAGCTGGAGAACATACGAGATTTTATCCTCCTTCTGGTTGTAGCTAAAGAATTGGGGAGTTGGAGATTCCCTCAGGTTGTTGCTTGAGAAACTAGGGGGTTGGAGCCTCCTTCCATTTGTAGCTGGAAAACAAAGGAAGTTGGTGCTTCCAATGAATGTAATTCTTAAAGACATATAAGAAAAATAATTATGTGGTTTTCTCCCAATTTGGGTTTCCACGTAAAAACATTGGTGTACTATGTATGTGTATGATTCCGCATTTGTTCATTGTTTATTTACTTGGAAACTATTGGATGATAATTCTACATTGATATAACACTTGCATTTTGTGGTTAAAAAGGATTGAATTTCACTATTACTGATTCACCCCCCCTCTTAGTAATCCAACAACTGCCCCCTTGGACCCCCCTGGCTATATTTGTGAGATTTCAAGCCTCCCCACACCCCCCCATTAGGGAATGTGGTCCAAGCATGGATGAAACAAATGTTTGAATCAAGAATATAATAAGGCTCCACAACCAACAGGGAGGAAAAGATCCAATAAGAGTAGAAGAGATATTTAGAGTGAGATGAAGATATAGATGGATAGGGTAGAGAAAGAGAGAGAGAGGAGGGGAATAAGGGGACAGCGATAAAGAGCCAACAAGAGAAGAGGAGAGGTCAAGAGTGATATAGAGAATAAATGATGGAGAGAGAAAGAGGAGCAAAGAGAGAGATAGATAGAGAGATAATTGTTAGAATAATGTATATTTTCTTACAGTTTCACCATTGAAAAATTCTACACAATTTTCACCCAAGAATAGGAACAAATCCACCCCCAAGAATCTTAACCTTTGACTGAAAGAATGATTCCAGGAAGCCACACCATAACCCACATATTTCCAAGAAAGAGCGCACCTTTTCCAAAGGTAGTGCACAAGATAAATATACCAGAAAGAATGAAAAAGAGAGAACTACACAACCGCAACTGCTACTTCTCCTCCTCCAAACTTGCATACTATTTCTAGTTTTTTGGGTGAGAGTGAGTGAAAAAATGAGCCAGGACATCCTCTATTTATACTAATTTGTCCCGTGACTTTTCTGGATGGGACCACATGACTTTCTGGTAATTATATTTTTTGTTTATCTTTTTCCTGTGAATCTGAATGATCTTCTGGAGGATAATACCTTAATATTATATATTCTGTTGAGATGACATGTCTTCTATGGTTTTCACACATTTGTTTAGGGTTTCTCTTGGTTACAAAATATGTTGTTCTAGTAAAATGTTACATATGGAGTCTAATACCTCCCTCAACTACCATAATATCAACAAGAGTGAGACTAACAATAACGAGAGAGAGAGAGAGGTGGGAGAGAGGGGGATATAGGAAGAGACAGGGACAAAGGGGAAGAGGGATATATAGAGAGAGGGGGGGAGATATAGAGAGAGAGGGGTGGTGGTTGTGGAGCCTGATTATCTTCCTATTTCAAAGGTTTGTTTAAGTCGTTCTTGGACACCATTCCCTAAAAGGGGGGTGTGGGCGGGCTTTCCACTCCACAACTATCACAGGGGAATCAGGGACAGTGCCCCCGAAGATTTTTTTTTGGGGAAAACACATTGTAAAATATTGTAATTTCATATTTAATCTAGAGTATTCATTATAAGGTCGTAGATCTAACAATAAAATTTATTTTAGAGATTTTTTCCCTAGAAGGAAACCCTCTTTTATGAGGGAATTGTATTGCGGATGGGGATTATCGCGAATATTGTATTCTGAGAGAGGAGACTATGAGAGAAAGAAGATGAAGTTACAGTGGGTGTGTTGTAGGTTGTATCCTTTCATTTTGTTGGATAATAAAAAAGAAAAAAACTAACAATTTCTCTGGTGGACATAACACACATTGGATGAACCATCTATATCTGTGTCTCTATTGTATTGTGTATCTTTTGTGTTTTATTTCAGCATTTGTTTTTATTTTATTTCTCCGCGATATTGTTTTTCTAATAAGGAGAGAGAGAGAGAGAGAGAGAGAGAGAGAGTAGAAGAGGGGGGAGATAGAGAGGGAGTGGGTGTGAAAGTGTGAGGCATGGAAAGGAAATGTCTAGGTGAAGGTCACGGTCACAGTCTAGGTCCATTAATGCCTTGCCATCTATAGGTCTTTCCATGTATAGTTCAAGTCCATGTATTTCCTTTCCATGCCTTTCCTTTCAATGTACCAAACATGCTAACTTGTGAGAGTGTGAGAGGGAGAGAGAGGAAGATAAAGAGGGGAGGTAGAGAGAGAGTATGTGAGAGTGTGGGAGGGAGAGAGACAAAGTTATAGAGGGGGGATAGAAAGAGAGTGTGGGAGGGAGAGAGAGGAAGTTATAGAAGGGAAGTATAGAGAGAGTGTGTGAGAGTGAGAGGGGGAGAGAGAGGATGAAAAATAAGGGGGTAGAGAGAGAGGTAAATGTAGGATATATGGGTATATGTATGAGAGAGAGAGAGGTGATATAGTGGGATGGAGGGGGAGAAATAGGGGGGCAATAGAGAGAGTGTGAGAGGGGTAGAGAGGGAGAGAGAAATAAAAAGAGGATGGGTAGAGAGAAGGATATATAGTGGGAGAGGGAGATAGAGAGGGAGGGTAAAGAGAGGGATAGTGAGAGGAAGGGGGGAGATAGAGGGAGACATAGAAAGGGGGGTAGAGAGAGGTAAAGAGAGAAAGGGGGGAGAATGTGGGAGAGAAGGGGGGGGGAGAGGAGTAGACGTAGGAGAGAGAGAGAGGGGGGGAGGGATGAGTAGACATAGGAGAGAGAGAGAGTGGGGTGGATGGAGGGAAAGAGGTGGGAATGGAAAATAAGAAATAGGAAACAAGAGCGTGAAAGTTCCTAGAACACATCCACATTCCTAGAGTGTATTCATGTTCCAAGAGAATGTGGGCTCTCTTAGAAACTCATGCACGTTCCTAGAATGCATACACGTTATTTTGAATTCAATTATTTTTGGGTGGGATTGAAAAATTTAGCATATGTGGATGCTAACTAGGTTTCCATGAATTTAGGTTCACGATGAAAAACCTAGTGGTTTTGTTTGCAAATAGATAAAAACCTTTAGTTTGTGAATACCTCTGTATATCTCTATTTTTTATGTTATTTTTCTATAGGTTACAAAATTCAGTTGTTGATGACACTACATACATAGACAGAGTTGACTATGGAGATTCCAAATAAATATTTTTTTTAAATTAATATCGTTTACTATTTTTAATCCATTTTTTTCTTCGTGTATATAAAAATCCTAGAATAGATACCTCTTTTATTTTTGATATAGTTTTTCTAAGCTTAGCCATTTCTGAAATGAGTTATATGTCGCACTAGAAGAGACCGATATCTACGATCTGGAATTTATTTATTTATTTTGATCATGTTAAGACCCTCTTGGCCAACGAAAGGCATTGTAATCTCAAGTTATATTGACTTTCATAATTAAAAAAAATATATATTAAATTAATCTTACAAATTTCCAAAAAATACAAGGCAATAGAAGAATGAGTTATCTACACTTATACAAGTTTTTGGAATGAAATTTCTTTCTTAAGGAACTCAACGCCTACACCAATGGAAACATATACCTTATATTTTGTTGTAAAAATAACATACCATTGTTTAGAAAAAAAAAATCAAATTTTACATAGTTATTCACAATATCTATAAATAAAAGTTGTATATACAGAAAGCTAATTCAATTTCCTAAGTTTCAACGTTTTACACCATATTCAAACTCATTGTAAAAGTACCTTGAATAATCCCTCCAAGTTAATATATTGTTGTTTTTCCATGTTTGGATTGCCAATAACCCATTATGAGAGACCATCATTAGCTTGCACTCACCACCAAGTATTCCTATTCATTCCAAGAAATTCTCAAGTATATTACTCTTATTTTCATTGTATTAAAAATCCATAATATACACTTGAAGAAACTCCATAATACCAACAATATTGATAACATAAAAAATACTTAAATGATACCAAAAATAGTAATCATTATTTATAAGTTGAGATTCCTTAACCTCAACTATATTTTCATACTTACGTTAATAACATTATTAGTCCCTGTTGTAGGCATAGAGGGGCTATAGGCATTGATAAATCGTTGACTTCATATTAGTCTGTCCTTTGACCACAAATATTTCCATATTATCTATTGTTGGAACCAGGGAACTGAAAACATCGATTTTTATATAAAAAAAAATTACCATATTTGTCACGATCTAATTGGATAAGGGATTGGAGGTATTATTGTCGGCTTCACTATTCCCAATGTTATATATGTTGGCATATCCAAAGTACTTGATCGTATATGGTATTTTTGAATCATATGTTTTCTTATGCATTCATCGAAGGTGGATTAAAGCTAGCATTAATTCAAATGTCTGTTTTAGCATTTTACTCTAGTTAAATTTATGGAAATGTTTGATACGGTGGCATATCGAAAGTTTGGCCTTCAAATACATTGTCTGGTTTTTGAACTATCGTCAGTAAAACTATAATATTTTTTTTGGGATACGTTAGAGACCTGCCACATTGAATTTTGTTCTTAAATGTATACAAAGCATTTGTGACAGAATTAAATGTTTACCTAATGGGCTTGGTAGTGTTGAATGGTTACTTAACATGCTTGTTAAAAGAATTTTTCTTTCGTTTCTAAAATTTATATGCTCCAACGACATTGCTGGTTCACTGGTCCATGCTTGTTTTTCTCATGGCACTGATTTGTTATTTGAATGTTCTTTTTGCTCTTGCTTTCCTGTTCATGTTGTTGTAGTTTGCACATTTCGGTTTCTGCAATCGCGATTGGAACAACATTGTTCCTGGGGGAGTTGTTGCTTGCTTCTTTCTTCGTTGTATGTTGTTTATTGTTGCTTGATTCAACTTTGTAGGGTTTTGGTCCCACACCTACAGTTGGGCCTTATTTGAAGGGTTTCGGTCCTGCGCCTGCACTTGAGTTCTTATTTGCTGCTTCTTGTTTTCCCAGGGTTTGCAATGTTGGGATGTTGCATCTGTAGTTGGATTTGTGGTTACATTTTTTTGCAGAGGAGTTTGCATAGAATACTATTAAGATAAAATAACAGACTAAAACAATTGAGGTGATGTAAATTGCATCTCTTATGCGTTGAAGCAGAGTTTGTCGGCCTCAAAGTATATTTCATAGCTGTCGATGTTGTTTCCATTGATTCTATGTTGCTATGGTTTCATAGTTGTGAGAGTGCATTTTGTTGTGTGGGAGATATAATTGTTCTCTCCTTTTTATTTTCCTCTTGTAAACTGCATTTCTAACTCTATAGTTTCTCGCGTTTATGTGGTCATTCCGACCTACCGTCGTTTGGTTGAGTAGTTAGCCAGTTTTATAGACGCGACTTCTCAGATAGATTCTATCAAACTATGTCAGGTCATGTTCAGTGTATACATTAGATTTCCCAAATTAGTTTTCTTTAAAAGAAGGGATCCTAGATAGAAGATAATGCAATTTATGAAATTACAGGTTTCCTAGACAGCATAAGCTAATGATCATGGGTTCTCGGGGTGGCGGGCTGAAAATTGGGATTATGTTGTTCCATGCCCTGCAAATAGCATGGAGAGTTATGCAATGTCGTGTTTGGTGTATACATTAGCATTCCTAAATTAGTTTTCTTTAAAAGAAGGGCTCTTAGAAAGAAGAGATTGAAATTTATGAAATTATAGGTTTCCTGGACAACATAAATTAAACATAGGAGATATGTAATTTTATAAAGTAGATATATAAAGCATGCACAGATTCCTCATCCCATACTTGGCCAGTTTTTGCATCACGGGTTCTCGGGGTAGCCAGATGAAAATTGACAATCAGAGAGTTTTGTGATATACAAATTGACAATTAGACTTGCAGACTATTTGAATTTTAAGGGCCTCGTGTCCAAAAAATTTAGCATTCTCGAAATAGTTTAGTTTACGTACGTTTTACATACACTGGTGGACAAAAACACACAAAAAAAATAGTAAGCATTTTTTGAATTGTGGGTTCTCGGGGTGGCGGGCTCTAAATTCGACTTTTGTTGTTCTGTGTCTTACAAATAGCATGGAGAGTTCCACGATATACAAATTGAAAATCATACTTGCAGACTATTTGAATTTCAAGGGATCATGTCCAAAAAAAATAGCATTCTTGAATTAATTTTCTTTACGTATGCTTTACATACGCTCATGGAGAAAAAGAAAGAAAAATAGTAGTATCGTTTGTTACATAGGGATTCATCCCCACTACCTTCACCGCTTCCCAATACATATTAAATATGCTTTCAAAAGTCAGAACTAACCAGACAAGTTCGAAAATATGGTCTTTAATAAGTAGAAAGCTCGAGTGCATCTCCCATTAAAATGAATAGGCACGTGAATATTATGGGATCTGGTAATTTCTTTTTTCCTACATTTTGAATTTGCAAAAATAATTTTTTGTTTTGTTTCTTTTGCTTGTGCAATTTTAGTTTTCTTAAAAGCTTTAGCATAGTTCACAAACTTGTCACCCACAGAGGCCTTGAAGTCATGTCCCTTTTTAATGTTGTTCATATCTTAGATGTCAGATTTGAGAATCTGCTTAGATATGGGATTTTTAATACGTGTTGCTAGTCACTATTCAACGTACATATTAAAAAAGATTGACATTAATAAGCGAAAATATCGAGAACATCTATCATTAAAAGAAATCAACACAAAATCTATGAAAGATCATCCAACATTGTTTTTAAATACTTATTGTTGTTTCTCTCTATCATCAAAGAGTTGTGGTTTAGGGTGCCTTCGTTCTAATGTTCCTGGTCATAGACATGTAAGACACCTTAGAGATGTGATTGAGGGGCAGATGAAAGAAGAGAGACTGGTTTTATGTGACGTGAGGTTTGAGTAAAAAAAACTATGTCATACAAGAGAAACTTAGAGAGAAAGAAAAAAAAAGAACAAGTATGTTCTGGTTGGTGTTCTCATTGTGTTTGATGCTTTGGTTGGTTGAAAGGATGCCTAGAGATTTGTTTGTTGAACTTCTTTGTTTTCTTGTTGGGAATTGTAATGGATTTTGAGGTTACGTGCAAAATAGTTCTTCGTTTAAGTATATATCTTCTTCCAACAACACAGATTTGGTAGGTATATCGAATTGTACATATCCCAGAAGAATTTGTTTTCCTCGGGGGCCGTGCATTTATAGTGGCTTGCAAAATGGTCTGTCATGTTCGTAAATGACACGAAATATTGCTCCATTTGCGAATGTAACCAGAGGCAGGTAAAAAAAATTGTATGGGTGGATAAAACGACACATTATTGCTACAAAAGTTTCTATTTCAAAGTTTGATGAGCTACATGTGGGTCTGGTAAATGACTTGACAGAAAGCCATGTTCTTTGTCAAAGCTTGTTCAGTTTCCTCTGGATGTAGTTGCAGACTCCACATATTTGGTGTCACCTCTGAACATTCTAGACCTTTATGTCAATTGACATACCTCCACTGCTATGAGGAAAGATATATTCTGATGCCATCTGCAACATTTGATACACTTGCGAGACCTCTGCTAGTGGCTTCTGCGGGATTTGATGCACTTTCCACACCGCTGCTACCCGAAGAAGTTATGTACCTCAATAGATTTTCATTTTTCATATGGCTTGAACGTTTCTTCAAATATACTAGAATAAAGCAAAGAAGTTTAACATACAAATCCTCAGGCAGGCTTTTCAACCAAACAGATGATCGAATACAGGGAGAATACCAGTCACTACGTACTTGAATTTGTTTCCCCTGCCATAGTTATTGTGACATAAAACGACTCTCTCCACATTGAAATCGGCCTAAATTGCATTTCTAAGTTGTCTCGGATGTCAAGGGTCAGGAACATTAGAAGGAAAGAACCTTAAACCCAAAAAAATTTACGACAAAGAGAAATTAATACTTGACAAAGAATGGAATGTTGAATAAGAATCCATTGCAAGAAGGCCATATCTGGAAGAGACAAGGTAATAAAAAAAATGTGATAGATGTAGTTGGCAACACCGATTAAGTACAAAACCAAAAATTAATATTCAACTCATTTTTTACGAATAAAGAGTTTGAACGTCAAGAAAACTGTCAATAAGCTTCATCAATGTACATATTTCAGTATTTTCCAATTTTTGGTATTTGTTTTAATTGTATTTTGTACCTTCTTCCCCTGTGTTGTTAAACATGAATGACAATCATTACTTTCTACTACCCACTACTTCAATCTAAATAAAGATTGGTCTGTTCCTTCTTTGCATTTTACATTTAAGAATAATTTTTCATAAGTGGCTCAACTGTAGATGTAATGTTCCTATTCAGTATGTTGGATATATTGCAGCTTCTTCTATTTGATAATATCTGTGCATATATACTAATATTAGTACTATTGGAATAAATACAAAAAACTTAGACAATTGTGTTTGGGTTTGCTGTATTAAACAACTATGTTCCATGTTCCATCATATACATCTTGTAGCCAAAGAAATTTTGTAGTCTACAATTTATGGTTTAATTACTTAAGTCACACCAAATATTGATTGCATTTATTTAATTTGGATATTTATGTTTATGGAGAGTCAGCGTTTTCTCATGTCATTGTAAGCAATACAAGATGAATAGATGATAAAGATTTTATCTCGTTGAGACCAGAATGAAAATTTATGTTTCTTGTTGTGCTATGTACATCTTGCAGTCAAAATTTTCATGCTTTTAACGAAATTTGCGAACCGAAGAGCATCTTGAAAATTGGGAGATCAGTTTCATTTGAAATAAAAACAATCCATTAATATATATAAGTATGAATACTAGGTAGTTGCAGGGTTTGCATGCTGACATATCTTCATCTACATTTGTATCTTCACATGACGAATCTGATCAATCGATGTACCTTTCCATACCTAGGCAATTTTATGGCCGTGGTTGTCAGATCGGCGCATAGGAATTGGCCTTTTCCTCTTCTCGATCATTATTTCTTTCTAGATATATACTTAGTGCCCTTTCTATGGTATTTGGTTCCACATTTGGTGGGCTGACATGTATTCATCTCCATGTATATCCTCACATGATGGATCCAACCGACCGTCGTTCCTTTCCATAGCCAATTTTATGGTCATCGTTGCGGGGTCAGCTCTTGCGAACTGAGATACTTATCATTTCGGTCTATACATATTGCACTCAAAACATCTGTGATTTACAATTCGACCATGGGTTCCTGGTATACATTAACTTCGTTCAAAGTATTTGTTGTTTCTTTCCATCCCCAACAACTTCACGTACTTCCTGATATACATCAACAATGCTCTTACTAGTGACAAGTGGACATAGTGGCACGAAATATACTTCCATGATCTGCAATTTATCCCTTAATTGGTGAGAACTTAGTAGGGGTTCGAAAGAATTTGCATTAGTAATCAAAGACAAGATGTTCTTCGGTGATAAAATTTTCCCTTGTATTCTTCCCATGTATTATCGATTTCTAGTTATATACTTAATCGTGTTTCTATGATCGTGGGTTCCAATGTTGGTGTGTTGACATATCTTCATTTGCATCTATATCCTCGCATGGCGAATTGGACCACCCACTGTTCCTTTTCATACTTAGTGAATTTTATTCCCGTGATTGCCGAGTTGGCGTAATTCAACTCTGTTGCTTCTTGTTCCATCATCTACATCTACCACTCAAAATGTTCATGATCTACAATTCCACTGCAAACTTCTCCATCATTTTCCCCTTATTTTCTTCCCGTGTATTATGGGACTATAAAATATGGACATCATATTTTATAGAGCATGTACAGATTCTGCATTCCATACTTAGCAACATTTTGGATCGCAGGTTTTCGGGCGGGCGGGCTCAAAATTGGGACTCCATTGTTTCGTGCCCTACAAATAGCACCCAAAATTACGCGATATACAAATTGACAAGTGGACCTGCGGACTGGAGGACTCAACATTGCACGTCTATTGTTTTATTTCCTCCAAACACCGCTCCCAGTTTCGCGATATAGAAATTGACACACGAAATGGAAGGCTGGAGGGGTGGAGATTGCCATTGTTTACGGATGCTAATCCCTATGAAGTATCTAATAGTATCTAAAAAATTGTTTTGAATACTAAATTATCTCTTAGTAGTGACAACTGGACACAGAGGTACGAAACAGTTGGGATTGCACTCTCTGCAATATACAAATTGACTATCGAATTCTGACATCGTCCTCTCTTCTGTGTTACAGATTACACATTCAAATATTGGGAGCGATACAATTAGAATGTTGGGGTCTCGCGTCTTCTGTAGACACCTTCACAGCCTGTTTTGGATCCTCTTGTTGCCATGTTCATGAAATGTGCAACCCCAATGGTTGGCGAGTTGACATATATTTATATCCATCTATATAATCACATGACGAATCTGACTGACCGTTGTTGCTTTCCATACTTGGCCAATTTTATGTCCACGGTTGTCGGGTTGGCACCAATTTCATCTCCATCTATATCCTCGCATGGTGAATTAGACCGCTCGCTTTTCTTTTTCATACTTAGTGAATATTATGCTTGTCGTTGCAGAGTTGCTGCAACTGAACTGTGTTCCTTTGTGTTCCATTATATACATCTTCCACTCAAAATTTGTGCAATCCCAACTGTTTCGTATCTCTATGTCCAATTGTCACTACTAAGAGCTAATTTTGTATTCAAAATAATTTTTTAGATATCGTTAGATACTTCATAGGGATTAGCATCCATAAACAATGGCAATCTCCATCATGACAACCCTGCATTCCATTTGTCAATTTCTATATCGTGAATCTGAGAGCGTTGTCTAGAGGCCACGAAACAATGGAAGTGAAATGTTTAGTCCACAGGTCTGCTTGTCAATTTTATATCACATAATTCTAGGTGCTATTTGTAGGGCACGGAACAATGGAGGCCCAATTTTGAGCTCGCCTACCTGAGAACCCACGATCCAAAATGTCGCAATATACAAATTGACTACCAGATTCCAACACCGTCCACTCTTCTGTGTTACATATTATGCATTCAAATGTTCGAAGTGATACAATTAGAACGTCAGGGCCTCATGTCTTATACAAACACCTTCGCAGCCTGTTTTGGATCCTCCTATTGTCAGGTTCACAAAATGTGCAACCCGAGCGTTGGTGGGTTGACATATCTTTAACTCCATCTATATAATCACACGATGAATCCAATTGACCGTTGTTTCTTTCCATACTTAGCCAATTTTATGTCCACGATTTCTAGGTTGGTGCCAATTTCATCTCCATCTATATCCTCACATGGAAAATTGGACCACCAACTGTTCCTTTTCATACTTGGTGAATTTTATGCCCGCGGTTGTCAAGTTGGCACAATTGAACTCTATTCCTTTTTGTTCAGTTATATACATCTTCCACTCAAAATTTGTGCAATCCCAACTGTTTCATACCTCTATGTCCAGTTGTCACTACTAAGAGCTAATTTAGTATTGAAAATAATTTTTTAGATACTATTAGATACATCATAGGGATTAGCATCCGTAAACAATGGAAATCTCCACCCTGCCAGCCCTACATTTCGTGTGTCAATTTCCATATGGTGAAGCTGGGAGCATTGTTTAGAGGACACAGAACAATAGAAGTGCAATGTTGAGTCTTCCAGTCTACAGGTCCTCTTGTCAATTTGTATATCGCAGAATTCTGGGTGTTCTTTGTAGGGCATGGAACAATGGAGACCCAATTTTGGGCTCGCCCGCTCGAGAACCCGTGATCCAAAATGTCACTGGGTATGGAATGCGGAATCCGTACATGCTCTATAAAATATCATGTCCATATTTTATAGTCCCATAATACATGGGAAGAAAATAAGGGAAAAATGATGGAGAAGTTTGCAGTGGAATTGTAGATCACGAAAATTTTGAGTGGTACATGTAGATGACGGAACAAGAAGAAGAAGAGTTGAATTGCAAGAACTCGGCAATCGCAAGCATAAAATTCACTAAGTATGAAAAGGAACAGCGGGTGCCAACGTTGGAACCCGCGATCATAGAGACATGACTAAGTATATAACTAGACTACCAAATACAAATTGAATACCGGATTCTGACATCGTCCTCTCTTCTGTGTTTTAGATTATGCATTCAAATGTTCGCACCGATACAATTAGAACGTCGGGGCCTCGCGTCTTTTGCAGAAACCTTCGTAGCCTTTTTTGGGTCCTCTTGTTGTCGGGTTCATGAAATGTGCAAGACCAATGTTGGCGGGTTGACATATCTTTATCTCCATCTATATAATCACACCACGAATCTGACCAACCGTTGTTGCTTTCCATACTTGGCAAATTTTATGTCCATGGTTGCCGGGTTGGTGCCAATTTAATCTCCATCT
This sequence comes from Picea sitchensis, assembly GCA_010110895.2. Lineage (NCBI taxonomy): Eukaryota > Viridiplantae > Streptophyta > Pinopsida > Pinales > Pinaceae > Picea > Picea sitchensis. The sequence continues at coordinate 93,144 of SNQJ01S0010802.1, read as the reverse complement.
ATATCCTCACATGGAGAATTGGACCACCCGCTGTTCCTTTTCATACTTAGTGAATTTTATGCCTACGGTTGCCAAGTTGGCGCAATTGAACTCTATTCCTTTTTGTTCTGTTATATACATTTTCCACTCAAAAATTTTGTGATCTACAATTCCACTGCTAACTAATTCATCCTTTTGCCCTTTTTTTCTTCCCTTATATTATGGGACTATAAAGTATGGACATGATATCTTATAGAGCATGTACGGATTTCTCATTCCATACCTAGCAACATTTTGGATCGTGGGTTCTTGGGTGGGCGAGCTCAAAATTAGGCCTCCATTATTGTGTGCCTTACAAATAGCACCCCAAATTCTGCAATATACAAATTGACAAGCAGACCTGTGGACTGGTTGACTCAACATTGCACTTCTATTGTTTCGTGTCCTCCAAACAATGCTCCCAGTTTCGCGATATACAAATTGACACACAGAATGCAGGGTTGGCAGGGTGGAGATTGCAATTATTTACGGATGTTAATCCCTATGAAGTATCTAATAGTATCAAAGAAATTATTTTCAATACTAAATTAGGTCTTGGTAGTGACAACTGGACACAGAGGTACGAAACAGGTGGCATCACACCCTGCGCAATATACAAATTGACTATCGGATTCTGACATCGTCCACTCTTCACTCTACCATGACTCACAAATGTTTCAAAGTATCTCTTGCTCCCTTCCATCCCCACTAAATTACTATCCTTTTGGTTGTCCTACCATACCCTCTTCATTGTTATGTGCATTGCAAACAAAAAGTTATGATACATAGAATTTGACCCTTGTGCCCTCACCTTCAACAATTGTACCTTGCAACCCTATTTTGTAGCTAGTTTTTTCCCGTGCCCGTGACCTCCGTACTTTCTTACTATCCAATTAGAAACCTTTCATGCTAACAGGTGACCATGCAGGAACTGTTAACATTGTCATTAATGGGCAAAACGCTTGAGGAGATCTCCCATTGTTACACATTAAACCAAGATGTTTGGAGAGTTATTTTGTCCCTTCCAATTGTTTATCTCGAAAACGCGTTGTCATGTTGGGTGGCTCAAGAAATCTATAATGCATAATTAGTGATTGCAATATCTTTCATGTTCACATTTTCTATGTATGCAATTACTAGTTTTAATGTTAACAATGCATTATGCAACAATCGTCCAAATTGTCATTAATCAATGAAAATCTCGAGGACATCTCCCATTCACATGCTTTGGACCAACGTTTGTGCAGGGTTATATTATCCCTTCCAACTTTTCATTTCGTTCATTGTTTGGAGAAAACAAACGTTCTTGTAGACTTATGGCAGCAGGTCGACAACAGTTTTGTGGAGATACAGTAAATATGTTTGCACATGAGGACCAAAACTTCTAGTGGTCCAAGGCATACTTTTACTATTCATCCCATTCTGCCCAAAACAAAGTGATTTGGAACTCTGGAATCACATGTGCAAGCTGTGTCCCCGAGGTTTTTGACTGTAAGGAGGTGGTCTCTTGGTGCGCCGAAAAATATATTCCAGGACAAATAATTATTCCACTGCACGACCATTCTCCTATTTATTTGTCACCTCAGGTCCTTCGTGAGATGTTAAAATTGTCGAAGCCAACATTGACATTCAAAGGACAAGACTCCAAGCAGTTTCTAGAAAAACATGAGAACGAGATGGAGATCTTAGCTGACTTCCTCCAAGACTTGAAAATAGTTCATGAAGATATCACAAGTTTGCAGGTAAGTTCCTTTAGAAATCCATTCTGGGAAATTGTTTGGTTGTTTACAAGAATAATGGGACAGGCATCCACCATAAGCATTTCCCATATAATTATTTATTTTGTATTTCACAGTCAAGAAACAACACATTTTCGATTGGGAGAAGCTAATTTCCATTGAGCTCTATTCCTAGTTCATGATTCAAAAAATCGAATAAATTTTATGTCATCCTACCTAATTTTTGCAATTGTGCATTGTTGCCCGTTTCCAAAACTTTTTCTTTCCAATAAAATAAAATGTGGATTCGACCCAGTAACATTCTGGTACGAGGCCCTATGTAGGCACAAGGCCTCCCATTGTTTTTATGAATTTTTTAATGGCTTTGTCTCAGTTTTCAAAGATTTACGGTTAGGCAAGGATGCTCCATGGATGTTTGGCCATGCAACCAAGTTTTTGAACAGGAAGGGCACACTTGAGCAAGAGGAAAATCACAATGTCCTCATGGTCTTTGTCTCTAAGTAAAATCCTTCCTTCCTTCCATGCCACATCATGGACAAGATGTTTGTTGCAGAAATACCAAGGCAATACAACCACTGGTTACATTTTTTCCATGACAAGAAAAAAAAACAATTCATTCCTCTACCCTAGAAGGTTGGAGACTTTGTTTGCAAAAACATCAACAAGATTGACGAGTTTTCCACCCATTTCAAGAAATTGAAACTAATGTATGTTGAAATCTTAAAAGGGTTCAACCCTAATGGCAGTTTTCGAGAACATTTACTGGTTGTTGGATTTAACACTTCTTTTATCCATAGACACCTGACCTAAGACAGGGACAGTGTCGACAATGATCTTGCTTATGTCGATTGCGATGCAGAGACATTGCAAAGCACGACTGAATTTTACAGACAACATGGAAAAGTATTTGGTGAGAAGAGTACCCAGTACCCCGCCAGCACTCCCAAGAGCATGACATCACGGAGCATTGCTTCGATGGTCCACCCCAGTAATAAATAAAACCATAAATCTTTGAATGGAGGAGGAGATAAGAACCCTCCTCGCATAAATATTGACAAATCTCACAAAATTCCACTAGCGAAGAAGAGAAAAAATAATGCAAGGCAGGCGGAGGAACCTGAAATTCAAAGTGGAAAACTGCAACTTGAAATTGAAACTGAGCACATGAAGAGAATTGGGTTGTCCACAGTGGAAATATCTGAGACCGACTTTTTTGACGTAGATGAATCCTTCGTAATCCAAAGCACTATTTTTGACAGCCAATCTAAAAGTATGGTCATTGAAAAGAAAGATGTAACAAACAGGAAGGAAAATCTCCCAAAAAGATTAATTTCCGGGAAATGCGGCTATCTCAAATCTCCTCATTTCACCAGGTAACCAATGAAATTCTTCGTGATTCCATTGGAGGAATTGAGACAGAAAATGCCAATCTGAAAGACTGCCTCAACGAATATGAGTAGGCTTTCATTGCACCCCAGAATTTTCCAGTCCTTTGGCAAAAATCGTGTCTGCTACCATTGCAGCCAAGATGAAAGAATCATCTACCCCCCTTTCATGCTCCAGATCCCTTGTAGAGAATAACACCAACAAAAGAATGAAGCTACTTACTGAAGCCTAGGAAACATTGCAAAATTTAGTTTCCTTCGGAAAGAAGGTCAATGATTTCCTGAAACATTTGGAGGCAAATTTAAGAAATGAACAACATTTATCCGATCAGCTACTAACCCCTTTTTCCAACTATGTCATCAACACATTAGAACTGAAAAGAAGACAAGAGAAACTCCCCTCCCCAAACCTGACCAAAAAAGTAAAAGCATGCTGGCAAAAGAAAGTTGACAACCTAGAGCTCATTGTCAAATCATGTAAACAAGTCATATCAGAAAAGAAAGATTTATTCACAAGCCTGTTGCAGATGGACTTAGCCGAAACTACCAACGAGGTTCAAGATACAAACTTAATTCTCAAATCCTTGTCAATCACCAAAGAAGCCTTCCAGGAACAAGTTGATATTTTAAAGGGGTTGTCTTTCGAAACGTTTTACGACATAGTTGAACATCGTCTAGATGAGAACAAATGCTGGGTATTGGACTATGCGACACACAATGAAGAAATTGAACAGGGTCTGCATAATATCTCAATGGATCTAAGGAAATTACAAAATGACCTTTACGACATAGAAATCTGAAATGAAATCAACACAGCTCCCATGAAAATCCACATTGAAGAATGGTTCCAACAGATAATGAACAGCCTCATCCAGGAAGGGCAATAACCGATCAACAAGACTCAACTGACCATCGACAATAGCTACAAAAATGCATAGGCTTCATAGTAACTCTATACTAGCATCTTGTTTTCTTTAACAATCCACTTTAAGTCTATGTTGTCATCTTGTTTTCTTTATCAATCCACTTATGACCTCTTTAAATAGAAAACTGTAACCAAAGACTCATAACTTCCAATTTCTTCTTTTCATATTTTCCTCTCTACTGTCGCGCACTTCTTCTTTCGAAGTTCCTAATTCTTGTACTTTTTTTTATGGTCCACGGGAGCCCCAATCCCATTCTATATGACAAACGCATTTAAATTTCCAAAAACATGTAATAGACATTATTCATTTTTGATAAATTCCAAAGAAAACTGATTCGACAATGCCTTTATTGTATACTAAATTTTGGGTTTCCAAGAACCTTTTTTTCTTTTTCTTGTGTGCTATTGTATGCTAATTTTGTTGTCTTGAATGACGTTGTTACTATTCTATTGTATGCTAACTCTTCCAGTGTCCACGAACCTATACTTTGATAGATTTCAATTTATCTTCTGTCTAGAACCCTTCTATGTAATAAACGTTATTACTATTCTATTGTATGCTTTTAAATGTTGATGTAATTTCCAAAGATATGTAAGAGACATTATTTATTTTATAATAAGTTTGTATAGTTCGCAAGTCCGCTTCTCAATTTGTATGTCGCAAAATTCTCGGTGCTATTTCTAGGGCACATAACAACATAGGCCCATTTTTTAGCCCGCTAGCCCGAGAACCCGCGATCCAAAAACTGTCTGAGTATGGAATGAGGGCTCCGTGTATGCTCTATAAAACGTGTGCAAAGAAAACTAATTCGACAATGATATATATTTTTTTGTCCAAGAAAAGCCTTAGTTTTAAAGCAAACTAAATGTAACACACTTTCTTACTATTCTATTATATGCTTTTAAATATTCATGTAATCTCCACAGATATGTAATAGACATTATTAATTTCTGGTAAATTTCTATAGTCTGCAACTCCACGTCTCATTTTATATATCACGGAACTGTCGGTGCTATTTGTAGGGCATGAAACATCAGAAGCCCAATTTTGAGCCCACCAGCCTGAGAACCCGTGATCCAAAAACTGGCTAAGTATCCAATGAGGGCTCTGTGCATGCTCTATAAAATCTCATCCCCATACTTTATAAAAGTACAAATTTCATATGTATAAAACTAAATATCTAATTTAGTAAAGGTACATATTTCGTATATATAATTTATTAATTTCTGATAAATTTCTATAGTCCGGAACTCCACTTCTCAATTTTTGAGTCCGCCCGACAACTCACGATCCATTATAAAAGTACATATTTCATATGTATAAAACTAAATATGTATTTTATAAAATCACATTTTTGATATGTATAGTTTATGCTCTCCACGAACCTATAATTTCATAAATTTCAATTTCTTTTGTGTTGAGGAACCCTTGTTTTAAAGATAACTAATTCGATAATGCTAATTTTTTTATGTCCAACAACCTTTCAAATGTTGATAATTTTTTATATTTTTGAGGAAGAATTAATTCGAGAATACTATGTTTTGCATGCAAACCACATGTATTTCAACTTTCTAGCCATGTTCTTGTACTAAGTCGCATTTTCTCCCATCCCAACCTAACAAGAACTACACTATCTTACAACACTTGTTTAACATTAATAACATAACTATTTACTTTTCATAGTCATGGTGGGATGTGAAATTTATTTCTTTGTCTAAAATCTCTCTATCTAAAATCTCTCAAAAAAAATTTAATTAATTTTCATTAACTTGATTCATTTTAATATAAATATTTATTCTTAATACAATGGGACACGTCTATCCCAATGTAAAAAGCACCCCTCCGTACAAACCATTGACACCACTTCTATTGCCCCTTTCCTTTCTGTTGCACCATATATTTAAACGGCTATCCTCCATTCGATTGATACACCACTGCCACTGCCATTGTCTAAACCTAAGCTTGCCATTGTCTAAACCTAATTCTCAATAGCAATGGCCACAGAAACGCTGATCGAAATGAATGAAATGTCTACAAAGGAGAACGAGTTTAAAGAAAATAAACCTCTAGGAGACGAAAATTACACCTCGTATGAACTCGGAGCAAATTCGGAACGTACAAGGGAGGACCAAAACGGGGATGACGAAAGAGGGCGGCGGAGGCTTAAAAAGTGGCGGTTAATCTCGGCAATTATTGATTGGAGGCGCTGCCTGAGAAAGAACCCAGAAGAAGTCAAAAGGCGTATCAGACATGG
>SNQJ01S0010802.1:44172-86812 GCA_010110895.2 Picea sitchensis | reverse complement strand
ACTTAAATGATACCAAAAATAGTAATCATTATTTATAAGTTGAGATTCCTTAACCTCAACTATATTTTCATACTTACGTTAATAACATTATTAGTCCCTGTTGTAGGCATAGAGGGACTATAGGGATCGATAAATCGTTGACTTCATATTAGTCTGTCCTTTGACCACAAATATTTCCATATTATCTATTGTTGGAACCAGGGAACTGAAAATATCGTTTTTTATAAAAAAAAAAGTACCATATTTGTCATGATATGATTGGACAAGGGATTGGAGGTCTTATTGTCGGATTCGCTATTCGCAATGTAATATATGTTGGCATATCCAAAGTATTTGATTGTATATGGTATTTTTGAATCATATATTTTGTTATGCATTCGTCGAAGGTGGATTAATGCTAACATTAATTTGAATGTTTGGTTTAGCATTTTATNAAAAAAAAATTACCATATTTGTCATGATCTGATTGGATAAGGGATTGGAGGTATTATTGTTGGCTTCTCTATTCCCAATGTTATATATGTTGGCATATCCAAAGTATTTGATCGTAGATGGTATTTTTGAATCATATGTTTTCTTATGCATTCATCGAAGGTGGATTAAAGCTAACATTAATTTGAATGTCTTTTTTAGCATTTTATTCTAGTTAAATTTATGGAAATGTTTGATACGGTGGCATATCAAAAGTTTGGCCTTCAAATACATTGTCTGGTGTTTGAACTATCGTCAGTAAAAATATAGTATTTTTTTTGGGATACGTCAGAGACCTGCCACATTGAATTTTGTTCTTAAATGTATACAAAGCATTTGTGACAGAATTAAATGTTTACCTAATGGGCTTGGTAGTGTTGAATGGTTGCTTAACATGCTTGTTACAAGAATTTTTCTTCCGTTTTTAAAATATATATGCTCCAACGACATTGCTGGTTCACTAGTCCATGCTTGCTTTTTGCATGGCACTGATTTGTTATTTGAATGTTCTTTTTGTTCTTTCTTTCCTGTTTGTGTTGTTGTAGTTTGCACGTTTCGATTTCTGCAATCGCGATTGGAACAACATCGTTCCTGGGGGAGTTGTTGCTTGCTTCTTTCTTCATTGTATGTTGTTTATTGTTGCTTGTTTCAACTTTGTAGGGTTCTGGTCCTGCACCTACAGTTGGGCCTTATTTGAAGGGTTTCGGTCCTACATCTGCACTTGAGTTCTTATTTGATGCTTCTTCTTGTTTTCCCAGGGTTTGCAATGTTGGGATGTTGCATCTGTAGTTGGATCTCTGGTTACATTTTTTTGCAGAGGAGTTTGCATAGAATACTATTAAGATAAAATAACAGACTAAAAAAATTGAGGTGATGTAAATTGCATCTCTTATGCATTGAAGCAGAGTTTGTCGGCCTCAAAGTATATTTCATAGCTGCCAATGTTGTTTCCATTGATTCTGTGTTTCTATGGTTTCATAGTTGTGAGAGTGCATTTTGTTGTGTGGGAGATATAATTGTTCTCTCCGTTTTATTTTCCTCTTGTAAACTGCGTTTCTGACTCTATAGTTTCTCGCATTTCTGTGGTCATTCGGACCGACCGTCATTTGGTTGAGTAGTTAGCCAGTTTTATGGACGCGACTTCGCAGATAGATTCTATCAAACTATGCTAGGTCATGTTCAATGTATACATTAGCTTTCCCGAATTAGTTTTCTTTAAAAGAAGGGATCCTAGATAGAAGATAATGCAATTTATGAAATTACAGGTTTCCTAGACAGCATAAGCTAATGATCGTGGGTTCTCGGGGTGGCGGGCTGAAAATTGGGATTATGTTGTTCCATGCCCTGCAAATAGCATGGAGAGTTATGCAATGTAGTGTTCGGTGTATACATTAGCATTCCTGAATTAGTTTTCTTTAAAAGAAGGGCTCCTAGACAGAAGAGATTGAAATTTATGAAATTATAGGTTTCCTAGACAACATAAATTAAACATAGGAGATATGTAATTTTATAAAGTAGATATATAAAGCATGGACAGAGCCGTCATCCCATACTTGGCCAGTTTTTGCATCGCGGTTTCTCAGGGTAGCCAGATGAAAATTGACAATCGAAGAGTTTTTTGATATACAAATTGACAATCAGACTTGCAGACTATTTGAATTTTAAGGGCCTCGTGTCCAAAAAATTTAGCATTCTCGAAATAGTTTAGTTTACGTACGTTTTACATACGCTGGTGGACAAAAACACACAAAAAAAATAGTAAGCATTTTTTGAATCGTGGGTTCTTGGGGTGGCGGGCTCTAAATTCGACTTTTGTTGTTCTGTGTCTTACAAACAACACGGAGAGTTCCGCGATATACAAATTGAAAATCAGACTTGCGGACTATTTGAATTTCAAGGGATCATGTCCAAAACAAATAGCATTCTCGAATTACTTTTCTTTACATATGCTTTACATACGCTCATGGAGAAAAAGAAAGAAAGATAGTAGTATAGTTTGTTACATAGGGATTCATCCCCGCTACCTTCACCGCTTCCCAATACATATTAAATATGCTTTCAAAAGTCAGAACTGACCAAACATGTTCAAAAATATGTTCTTTAATAACTGGAAAGCTCGAGTGCATCTCCCATTAAAATGAATAGGCAGGTGAATATTATGGGATCTGGTAATTTCTTTTTGCCTACATTTTGAATTTGCGAAAATAATTTTTTGTTTTGTTTCTTTTGCTTGTGCAATTTTAGTTTTCTTAAAATCTTTAGCATATTTCACAAACATGTCACCCACAGAGGCCTTGAAGTCATGTCCCTTTTTAATATTGTTCATATCTTAGATGTCAGATTTGAGAATTTGCTTGGATATGGGATTTTTAATACGTGTTGCTAGTCACTATTCAACATACATATTCGAAAAGATTGACATTAATAAGCGAAAATATAGATAACATATGTCATTAAAAGAAATCAACACAAAATCTACGGAAGATCATCCAACATTGTTTTTAAATACTTATTGCTATTTCTCTCTATCATCAAAGAGTTGCGGTTTAGGGTGTCTTCTTTCTAATGTTCTTGTTCATAGACATGTAAGACACCTTAGAGATGTGATTGAGGGGAAGATGAAAGAAGAGAGATTGGTTTTATGTGACGTGAGGTTTGAGTAAAAAAAACTATGTTATACAAGATAAACTTAGAGAGGAAGAAAAAAAAAGAACAAGTATGTTCTGGTTGGTGTTTTCATTGTGTTTGATGCTTTGGTTGGTTGAAAAGGCTGCCTGGAGATTTGTTTGTTGAACTTCTTTGTTTTCTTGCTGGGAAATGTAATGGATTTTGAGGTCATGTGCAAAATAGTTCTTCGTTTAAGTATATATCTTCTTCCAACAACACAGATTTGGTAGGTATATCGAATTGTACATATCTCAGAAGAATTTGTTTTCCTCGGGGGCCGTGCATTTATAGTGGCTTGCAAAATGGTTTGTCATGTTCATAAATGACGCGAAATATTGCTCCATTTGCGAATGTAACCAGAGGCAGGTAAAAAAAATTGTATGGGTGGATAAAATGACACATTATTGCTACAAAAGTTTCTATTTCAAAGTTTGATGAGCTACATGTGGGTCTGGTAAATGACTTGACAGAAAGCCATGTTCTTTATCAAAGTTTGTTCAGTTTCCTCTGGATGTAGTTGCAGACTCCACATATTTGGCATCACCTCTGAACATTCTAGACCTTTATGTCAATTGACATACCTCCACTACTATGAGGAAAGATATATTCTGATGGCATCTGCAACATTTGATACACTTGCGAGACCTATGTTGGTGCGTTCTGCGGGATTTGATGCACTTTCCACACCGCTGCTACCCGAAGAAGTTATGTACCTCAAAAGATTTTCATTTTTCATCTAGCTTGAACGTTTCTTCCAATATACTATAATAAAGCAAAGAAGTTTAACATACAAATCCTCAGGCAAGATTTTCAACCAAACAGATGATCGAATACAAGGAGAATACCAGTCACTACGTACTTGAATTTGTTTCCCCTTCCATAGTTGTTGTGACATAAAATGACTCTCTCCACATTGAAATCGTCCTGAATTGAATTTCTAAGTTGTCTCGGATGTCAAGGGTCAGGAACATTAGAAGGAAAGCACCTTAAACCCAAATTGTTTTACAACAAAGAGAAATTAATACTTGACAAAGAATGGAATGTTGAATAAGAATCCATTGCAAGAAGGCCATATCTGGAAGAGACAAGGTAATCAAAAAAATGATAGATGTAGTTGGCAACACCGATTAAGTACAAAACCCAAAATTAATATTCAACTCATTTTTTACGAATAAAGAGTTTGAACATCAAGAAAACTGTCAAGAAGCTTCATCAATGTACATATTTCAGTATTTTCCAATTTCTGGTATTTGTTTTAATTGTATTTTGTACCTTCTTCCCCTGTGTCGTTAAACATGAATGACAATCATTACTTTCTGCTACCCACTACTTCAATCTAAATAAAGACTGGTCTGTTCCTTCTTTTCATTTTACATTTAAGAATAATTTTTCATAAGTGGCTCAACTATAGACGCAATGTTCATGTTCAATATGTTGGATATATTGCAGCTTCTTCTATTTGATAATTTTTGTGCATATATACTAATATTAGTACTATTGGAATAAATACAAAAAACTTAGACAATTGTGTTTGGGTTTGTGGTATTAAACAACTATGTTCCATGTTCCATCATATACATCTTGTAGCCAAAGAACTTTTGTAGTCTACAATTTATGGTTTAATTACTTAAGTCACACCAAATATTGATTGCATTTATTTAATTTGGATATTTATGTTTATGGAGAGTCGGCGTTTTCTCATGTCATTGCAAGCAATACAAGATGAATAGATGATAACGAGTTTATCTCGTTGAGACCAAAATGAAAATTCATGTTTCTTGTTGCGCTATGTACATCTTGCAGTCAAAATTTTCGTTCTTTTAACGAAATTTGCGAACTGAAGAGCATCTTGAAATTTGGGAGATCAGTTTCATTTGAAACAGAAATAATCCATTAATATATATAAGTATGAATACTAGGCGGTTGCAGGGTTTTCACACTGACATATCTTCATCTACATCTGTATCTTCACATGATGAATCCGATCGAACGATGTACCTTTCCATACCTAGGCAATTTTATGGCCGTGGTTGTCGGATCGACGCATAGGAACTGGCCTTTTCCTCTTCCCGCTCATTATTGCTTTCTGGATATATACTTAGTGCCCTTTCTATGGTATTTGGTTCCAGAGTTGGTGGGCTGACATGTATTCATCTTCATGTATATCCTCACACGAGGGATCCAATCGACCGTTGTTCCTTTCCATAGCCAATTTTATGGTCATCGTTGCGGGGTCATCTCTTGTGAACCGAGTTGCTTATCATTTCGGTATATACATATTGCACTCAAAACATCTGTGATTTATAACTCGACCACGGGTTCCTGGTATACATTAACTTCATTCAAAGTATCTGTTGTTTCTTTCCATCCCCAACAACTTCACTTACTTCCTGATATACATCAACAATGCTCTTACTAGTGACAAGTGGACATAGTGGCATGAAAGATACTTCCATGATCTGCAATTTATGCCTTAATTGGTGAGAACTCAGCAGGGGTTCAAAAGCATTTGCATTAATAATCAAACACAAGATGTTCTTCAACGAGATACTTTTCCCTCATCTTCTTCCCATGTATTATCGATTTCTAGTTATATACTTAATCGTGTTTCTATGATCACGGGTTCCAACGTTGGTGTGTTGACATATCTTCATCTCCATCTATATCCTCGCATGGTGAATTGGACTTCCCACTGTTCCTTTTAATACTTAGTGAATTTTATGCCCGTGATTGCCGAGTTGGCATAATTCAAGTCTATTGCTTCTTGCTCCATCATCTACATCTACCACTCAAAATGTTCACGATCTACAATTCCACTGCAAACTTCTCCATCGTTTTTCCCTTATTTTCTTCCCATGTATTATGGGACTATAAAATATGGACATCATATTTTATAGAGCATGTATATATTCTGCATTCCATACTTAGCAACATTTTGGATCGCGGGTTTTCGGGTGGGTGGGATCAAAATTGGGACTCCATTGTTTCATGCCCTACAAACAACACCCAAAATTACGCGATATACAAATTGACAAGTGGACCTGCGGATTGACAAACTCAACATTGCACTTCTATTGTTCTATGTCCTCCAAACACCTCTCCCAGTTTCGCGATATAGAAATTGACACACGGAATGCAGGGCTGGAGGGGTGGAGATTGCCATTGTTTACTGATGCTAATCCCTATGAAGTATCTAACAGTATCTAAAAAAATATTTTGAATACTAAATTAGCTCTTAGTAGTGACAACTAGACACATAGGTACGAAACAGTTGGGATTGCACCCTCTACAATATACAAATTGACTATCGAAGTCTAACATCGTCCTCTCTTCTGTGTTACAGATTACACATTCAAATATTGGGAGCGATACAATTAGAACGTCGGGGCCTCGCGTCTTCTGTATACACCTTCACAGCCTGTTTTGGATCCTCCTGTTGCCAGGTTCATGAAATGTGCAACCCCAACGGTTGGCGGGTTGACATTTATTTATATCCATCTATATAATCACACGGCGAATCCGACTGACCATTGTTGGTTTCCATACTTGGCCAATTTTATGTCCACAGTTGTCGGGTTGGCACCAATTTCATCTCCATCTATGTCCTCGCATGGTGAATTGGACCGCTCGCTTTTCTTTTTCATACTTAGTGAATATTATGCCCGTCGTTGCAGAGTTGGCGCAATTGAATTGCGTTCCGTTGTGTTCCATTATATACATCTTCCACTCAAAATTTGTGCAATCCCAACTGTTTCGTATCTCTATGTCCAATTTTCACTACTAAGACCTAATTTTGTATTCAAAATAATTTTTTAGATACCGTTAGATACTTCATATGGATTAGCATCCATAAACAATGGAAATCTCCATCACAACAACGCTGCATTTTGTTTGTCAATTTCTATATCGTGAAACTGAGAGCGTTGTTTAGAGGCCACAGAACAATGGAAGTGAAATGTTTAGTCCACAGGTCCGCTTGTCAATTTTATATCATAGAATTCTAGGTGCTATTTGTAGCGCACAGAAAAATGGAGGCCCAATTTTGAGCTCACCTACCCGAGAACCCGCGATCCAAAATGTCGCAATATACAAATTGACTACCAGATTCTGACATCGTCCACTGTTCCGTGTTACATATTATGCATTCAAATGTTCGGAGTGATACAATTAGAGCGTCAGGGCCTCGTGTCTTCTACAAACACCTTCGCAGCCTATTTTGGATCCTCCTATTGTCAGGTTCACAAAATGTGCAACCCCGGCGTTGGTGGGTTGACATATCTTTATCTCCATCTATATAATCACATGATTAATCCGATTGATCGTTGTTTCTTTCCATACTAAGCCAATTTTATGTCCACGGTTGCCAGGTTGGTGCCATTTTCATCTCCATCTATATCCTCGCATGGAAAATTGGACCACCCACTATTCATTTTCATACTTGGTGAATTTTATGCCCGCAGTTGTCGAGTTGGCACAATTGAACTCTATTCCTTTTTGTTCAGTCATATACATCCTCCACTCAAAATTTGTGCAATCCCAACTGTTTCATACCTCTGTGTCCAGTTGTCACTACTAAGAGCTAATTTAGTATTCAAAATAATTTTTTAGATACGGTTAGATACATCATAGGGATTAGCATCCATAAACAATGGAAATCTCCACCCCGCCAGCCCTACATTATGTGTGTCAATTTCCATATCGTGAAACTGGAAGCGTTGTTTGCAGGACACAGAACAATAGAAGTGCAATGTTGAGTCTTCCAGTCTACAGGTCCTCTTGTCAATTTGTATATCACAAAATTCTGGGTGTTATTTGTAGGGAATGGAACAATGGAGACCCAATTTTAGGCTCGCCCGCTCGAGAACCCGTGATCCAAAATGTCGCTAGGTATGGAATGCGGAATCCGTACATGCTCTATAAAATATCATGTCCATATTTTATAGTTCCATAATACACAGGAAGAAAATAAGGGAAAAAGGATGGAGAAGTTTGCAGTGGAATTGTAGATCATGGAAATTTTGAGTGGTACATGTAGATGAAGGAACAAGAAGCAGAAGAGTTGAATTTCAAGAACTCGGCAATCGCAGGCATAAAATTCACTAAGTATGAAAAGGAATAGCGGGTGCCAACGTTGGAACCCACGATCATAGAGACACGACTAAGTATATAAATAGACTACCAAATACAAATTGACTACCGGATTCTGACATCGTCCTCTCTTCTGTGTTTTAGATTATGCATTCAAATGTTCGCAGCGATACAATTAGAACGTCGGAGCCTCGCATCTTTTGCAGACGACTTCATAGCCTGTTTTGGGTCCTCTTGTTGTTGGGTTCACCAAATGTGCAATACCAATGTTGGCGGGTTGACATATCTTTATCTCCATCTATATAATCATACGACGAATCTGAACGACCGTTGTTGCTTTCCATACTTGGAAAATTTTATGTCCACGGTTGCCGGGTTGGTGCCAATTTAATCTCCATCTATATCCTCGCATGGCGAATTGGACCACCCGTTGTTCCTTTTCATACTTAGTGAATTTTATGCCTGCAGTTGCCGAGTTGGCGCAATTGAACTCTATTCCTTTTTGTTCTGTTATATACATTTTCCACTCAAAATTTTCGTGATCTACAATTCCACTGCTAACTACTTCATCCTTTTGCCCTTTTTTTCTTCCCTTATATTATGGGACTATAAAGTATGGACATGATATCTTATAGAGCATGTACGGATTCTGCATTCCATACCTAGCAACATTTTGGATCGTGGGTTCTTGGGTGGGCGAGCTCAAAATTAGGCCTCCATTGTTGCGTGCCCTACAAATAGCACCCCGAATTCTGTGATATACAAATTGACAAGCGGACCTGTGGGTTGGCTGACTCAACATTGCACTTATATTGTTTCGTGTCCTCCAAACAACGCTCCCAGTTTCACGATATACAAATTGACACATAGAATGCAGGGTTGGCAGGGTGGAGATTGCCATTATTTACGGATGTTAATCCCTATGAAGTATCTAATAGTATCTAAGAAATTATTTTCAATACTAAATTAGGTCTTGGTAGTGACAACTGGACACAGAGGTACGAAACAGGTGGCATCGCACCTTGCGCAATATACAAATTGACTATCGGATTTCGACATCGTCCGCTCTTCACTCTACCACGACTCACAAATGTTTCAAAGTATCTCTCGCTCCCTTCCATCCCCACTAAATTCCTATCCTTCCAGTTGTCCTACCATACCCTCTTCAATGTTACGTGCATTGCAATCAAAAAGTTATGATACATACAATTTGACCCTTGTGCCCTCACCTTCAACAGTTGTACCTTGCAACCCTATTTTGTAGATGGTTTTTTCCCATGCCCGCGACCTCCGTACTTTCTTACTATGCAATTAGAAACCTTTCATGCTAACAACTGACCATGCAGGAACTATTAACATTGTCATTAATGGGAAAAACGCTCGAGGAGATCTCCCATTATTACGCATTAAACCAAGATGTGTGGAGAGTTATTTTGTCCCTTCCAATTGTTCATCTCGAACACGCGTTGTCATGTTGGGTGGCTCAAGAAATCTATAATTCTTAATTAGTGATTGCAATATCTGCCATGTTCACATTTTCTATGTATGCAATTACTAGTTTTTAATGTTAACAATGCATTATGCAACAATCATCCAAATTGTCATTAATGAAAATCTCGAGGACATCTCCCATTCACATGCTTTGGATGAACATTTGCACAGGGTTATATTATCCCTTCCAAATTTTCATTTCGTTCATCGTTTGGAGAAAACAAACGTTCTTGTAGGCTTATGGCAGCAGGTCGACAACAGTTTTGTGGAGATACAGTAAATACGTTTGCACATGAGGACCAAAACTTCTAGTGGTCCAGGGCATACTTTTACTATTCATCCCATTCCGCCCAAAACAAACTGATTTGGAACTTTAGAATCACTTGTGCAAGCTGTTTCCCTGAGGTTTTTGACTGTAAGGAGGTGGTCTCTTGGTGCACCGAAAAATATATTCCAGGACAAATAATTATTCCACTGTGCGACCATTCTCCTATTTCTTTGTCACCTCAGGTCTTTCGTGAGATGTTAAAATTGTCGAAGCCAACATTGACATTCAAAGGACAAGACTCCAAGCAGTTTCTAGAAAAACATTAGAACGAGATGGACATCTTAGCTGACTTCCTCCAAGACCTGAAAACAATTCATGAAGATATCACAAGTTTGCAGGTAAGTTCCTTTAGAAATCCATTCTGGAAAATTGCTTGGTTGTTTACAAGAATAACGGGATAGGCATCCACCATAAGCATTTCCCTTATAATTATTTATATTTTGTATTTCACAGTCAAGGAACAACACATTTTTGATTGGGAGAAGCTAATTTCCATTGAGCTCTATTCTGAGTTCATGATTCAAAGAATCAAATAAATTTTATATGTCATCCTACTTAATTTTTGCAATTGTGCATTGTTGCCCATTTCCAAAACTTTCTCTTTCCAATAAAATAAAATGTGGATTCGACCCAGTAACATTCTGGTACGAGGCCCTATGTAGGCACAAGGCCTCCCATTGTTTTTATGAATTTTTTAATGGCTTTGTCTCAGTTTTCAAAGATTTATTGTCAGGCAAGGATGCTCCACGGATGTCTGGTCACACAACCAAGGTTTTTAATAGGAAGGGCACACTTGAGCAAGAGGAAAATCACAATGTCCTCATGGTCTTTGGCTCTAAGTAAAATCCTTCCTTCCTTCCACGCCACATCATGGAAAAGATGTTTGCTGCATAAATACCAAGGCAATACAACCACTGGTTCCATTTTTTCCATGACAAGAAAAAAAAATAGTCATTCCTCTAGCCTAGAAGGTCGAAGACTTCGTTTGCAAAAACATCAACAAGATTGACGATTTTTCCGCCCATTTCAAGAAATTGAAACTAACGTATGTTGAAATCTTAAAAGGGTTCAACCCTAATGGCAGTTTTCGAGAACATTTACTGGTTGTCGGATTTAACACTTCTTTTATCCATAGACACCTGACCTAAGACAGGGACAGTGTCGACAATAATCCTACTTATGCCAATTGCAATGCAGAGACATTGCAAAGCACGACTGAATTATACAGACAACATGGAAAAGTATTCAGTGAGAAGAGTACCCAGTACCCCACCAACACTCCCAAGAGCATGACATCACAGAGAATTGCTTCGACGGTCCACCCCAGTAAGAAAGAAAACCATAAATATTTGAATGGAGGAGGATATAAGAACCCTCCTCGCATAAATATTGACAAATCTCACAAAATTCCACTAGCGAAGAAGAGAAAAAACAATGCAGGGCAGGCGGAGGAACCTGAAATTCAAAGTGGAAAACAACAACTTGAAATTGAAACTGAGCACATGAAGAGAATTGGGTTGTCCATAGTGGAAATACCTGAGACCAACTTTTTTGACGTAGATGAATCCTTCGTAATCCAAAGCACTATTTTTGACAGCCAATCTAAAAGTATGGTCATTGAAAAGAAAGATGTAACAAACAGGAAAGGAAAATCTCGCAAAAAAATTAATTTTCGGGAAATGCGGCTATCTCAAATCTCCTCATTTCACCAGGTAACCAATGAAATTCTTCGTGATTCCATTGGAGGAATTGAGACAGAAAATGCCAATCTGAAAGACTGCCTCAACAAATATGAGCAGGCTTTCATTGCACCCCAGAATTTTCCAGTCCTTTGGCAAAAATCGTGCTTGCTACCACTGCAGCCAAGATGAAAGAATCATCTAACCCCCTTGCATGCTCTAGAGCCCTTGTAGAGAATAACATCAACAAAAGAATGAAGCTACTTACTGAAGCCTGGGAAACATTGCAAAATTTAGTTTTATTCGGAAAGAAGGTCAATGATTTCCTGAAACATTTGGAGGCGAATTTAAGAAATGAACAACATTTATGTGATAAGATACTAACCCCTTTTTCAAACTATGTCCTCAACACATCAGAACTGAAAAGAAGACAAGAGAAACTCCCCTCCCCAAACCCGACCAAAAAATTAAAAGCATGTTGGCAAAAGAAAGTTGACAACCTAGAGCTCATTGTCAAATCATGTAAACAAGTCATATGAGAAAAGAAATATTTATTCACAAGCCTGTTGTAGATGGACTTAGCCGGAACTACCAACGAGGTTCAAGATACAAACTTAATTCTCAAATCCTTGTCAATCACCAAAGAAGTCTTCTAGGAACAAGTTGATATTTTAAAGGGGTTGTCTTTCGAAACGTTTTACGACATAGTTGAACATCATATAGATGAGAACGAGCGCTGGGTATTGGACTATGCGACACACAATGAAGAAATTGAACAGGGTCTGCATAGTATTTCAATGGATCTAAGGAAATTAGAAAATGAACTTTACGACATAGAAATCTGGGATGAAATCAACACAGATACCATGAAAATCCACATCGAAGAATGGTTCCAACATATAATGAATAGCCTCGTCCAGGAAGGGCAACAACCAATCAACAAGACTCAACTGACCATCGACGACAGCTACAAAAACGCATCAGCTTCATAGTAAGTCTATACTGGCATCTTGTTTTCTTTAGCAATCCACTTTAAGTCTATGTTGTCATCTTGTTTTCTTTATCAATCCACTTATGACCTTTTTAAATAGAAAACTGTAACCAAAGACTCATAACTTTCAATTTCTTCTTTTCATATTTTCCTCTCTACCGTCGCGCACTTTTTCTTTCGAAGTTCCTAATTCTTGTACCTTTTTTTTTTATGGTCCACAGGAGCCCCAATCCCAGTCTATATGACAAACGCATTTAAATTTCCAAAAACATGTAACAAACATTATTCATTTTTGATAAATTCCAAAGAAAACTGATTCGACAATGCCTTTATTGTATACTAAATTTTGGATTTCCAGGAACTTTTTTTTTTTTTCTTGTGTGCTATTGTATGCTAATTTTGTTGTCTTGAATGACTTTGTTACTATTCTATTGTATGCTAACTCTTTCAGTGTCCACGAACCTATACTTTGATAGATTTCAATTTCTCTTCTGTTTAGAACCCTTCTATGTAATAAACATTATTACTATTCTAGTGTATGCTTTTAAATGCTGATGTAATTTCCAAAGATATGTAAGAGACATTATTTATTTTATAATAAGTTTCTATAGTTCGCAAGTCCGCTTCTCAATTTGTATGTCGTAGAACTCTCGGTGCTATTTCTAGGGCACAGAACAAGAGAGGCCCATTTTTGAGCCCGCTAGCCCAAGAACCCGCGATCCAAAAACTGTCTAAGTATGGAATGAGGGCTTTGTGCATGCTCTATAAAACGTGTGCAAAGAAAACTAATTCGAAAATGATATATATTTTTTTGTCCAAGAAAAGACTTAGTTTTAAAGCAAACTAAATGTAACACACTTTATTACTATTCTATTATATGCTTTTAAATATTCATGTAATCTCCACAGATATGTAATAGACATTATCAATTTCTGGTAAATTTGTATAGTCCGCAACTCTGCGTCTCATTTTATATATCACGGAACTGTCGGTACTATTTGTAGGGCACGAAACATCAGAAGCCGAATTTTGAGCCCGCCAGCCTGAGAACCCGCGATCCAAAAACTGGCTAAGTATCCAATGAGGGCTTTGTGCATGCTCTATAAAATCTCGTCCCCATACTTTATAAAAGTACAAATTTCGTATGTATAAAACTAAATATCTAATTTAGTAAAGGTACATATTTCGTATATATAATTTATTAATTTCTGATAAATTTCTATAGTCTGCAACTCCACTTCTCAATTTTTGAGTCGCCCGACAACTCACAATCCATTATAAAAGTACATATTTCATATGTATAAAACTAAATATCTAATTTATAATATCACATTTTTGATATGTATAGTTTATGCTCTCCACGAACCTATAATTTCATAAATTTCAATTTCTTTTGTGTTGAGGAACCCTTGTTTTAAAGATAACTAATTCGATAATGCTAATTTTTTTTTGTGTCCAACAACTTTTCAAATGTTGATAATTTTTTATATTTTTCAGGAACAATTAATTCGGGAATACTATGTTTTGCATGCAAACCACATGTATTTCAACTTTCTAGCCACGTTCCTGTACTAAATAGCATTTTCTTCCATCCCAACCTGACAAGAACTACACTATCGTGAAACACTTGTTTAACATTAATAATATAACTATTTACTTTTCATAGTCATGGTGGAATGTGAAATTTATTTCTTTGTCTAAAATCTCTCTATCTAAAATCTCTCAAAAAAAAATTAATTAATTTTCATTAACATGATTCATTTTAATATAAATATTTATTCTTAATACAATGGGACACGTCTATCCCAATGTAAAAAGCACCCCTCCGTATAAACCATTGACACCACTTCTATTGCCCCTTTCCTTTCTGTTGCACCATATATTTAAACGGCTATCCTCCATTCGATTGATACACCACTGCCATTGTCTAAACCTAATTCTCAATAGCAATGGCCACAGCAACGGTGATCGAAATGAATGAAATGTCTACAAAGGAGGACGAGTTTAAAGAAAATAAACCTCTAGGAGACGAAAATTACACCTCGTCTGAACTCGGAGCAAATTCAGAACGTACAAGGGAGGACCAAAACGGGGATGACGAAAGAGGGCGGCGGAGGCTTAAAAAGTGGCGGTTAATCTCGGCAATTATTGATTGGAGGCGCTGCCTGAGAAAGAACCCAGAAGAAGTCAAAAGGCGTATCAGACATGGCGTTCCAGATTCGTTTCGTCCCGCCGTTTGGCAAATCATTTCAGGTGGGCGGGAAATTCCGTCGGAGAACCCCGCCATTCATTACGAAGAACTGATAACGTATGAAGTGTCGGAATTGGAGAAGCTCTCTATTGTTAAAGACATTCCTCGCACTTTAAAATCCCTCGCATTATCCCAAACCTACAGTGGGCCTCTGTACAATGTCTTGAAAGCGTACGATGTGTATGACAGAGCTCGTGGGGGATATATTTGGGGGATGAGTTACATAGCGGCCTTGCTTCTTCTTTACATGAACGAGGAGTCAGCGTTCTGGACGATGGCTGCAATGCTGACCAAGCCTGCAATTCAAGGTATATATTCTGGACGTCCGCCTCTTTTAGAACAATACCTCTTTCAGTTTGAAATGCTTGTGAAGGAGCAGCTGCCCAGTCTGGATCAGCATTTTGAGGAGCAGAGAATCGTGCCATCGATGTATGCGCGCAGGTGGTTTCTCACTGTTTTCTCCGCGGACTTGCCAATTCCATTAGTCGTTCGGATTTGGGATGTTTTCCTCTATGAGGGGATTAGTACCGTTTTCCAAGTCGGTCTGGCTCTGCTCAAGTTCTTTGAGAAGGATTTGCTGATATTNTGGTTTCTCACTGTTTTCTCCGCGGACTTGCCAATTCCATTAGTCGTTCGGATTTGGGATGTTTTCCTCTATGAGGGGATTAGTACCGTTTTCCAAGTCGGTCTGGCTCTGCTCAAGTTCTTTGAGAAGGATTTGCTGATATTGTCTAAGCAGAGACTAATCGAGTTTCTGGCAACCCTGAAAACAAAGAGGCGTTTGCATGAGGACATTTTGTTTCCCATGGCCTTCTCATTTGACGTCCAGAAAAGCTTACCTGAGCTTGAGTTGGAGTATAGCCGAACGTCTGGAACCTTACAGAAGTTCCTCCTTTCCTCATTTTGAACCAGAAATAGATGACATAATCATGACAAGAGTATGACGGTCTATAACACTAGCACAGCTACATAATTGTGGCTGATCAACGCCAAAAAGTTGATAAGAGGAAAAGAATCCTTAAAAGAATATATTAAATTTTATTACTGATTAACAAATAAACTGTTGAGCTTCATTTATCTCGTGTTAATATTTTGATTTCTGTTAATCATTTAGGTGGCAATCAATTAGCTATCAAAGTAATTTTTAAATATGATTAGCTAAATGTAAAAAAATAAACACATAAACAGATGTCTTTATAATAGCTAGGAAGTTAATGATTGAAATCACAGCCATTTATTTTGTGTGACTACTAAGAATATTCCAGCCATATTTAATCATGTCCATAAAAAACTTATTAAACACTAAACCCCTATTAAATCTGCCCATTGTCAATAGATATTTAATTGAACAAAAGTTTGCAATAAACTTGTGAACGTATTGCAAATATGGATCCTTGACAAAATTTATTATAATAAAATAAAGTTAAAATATACATCAAATATGGCCTCTTTAAGCTCTTCCATGACCTTACTCAGTGTTGGCCGAGCTGAACACATCAACATAGTTATGGAAACCATTCCAAAAGTACAAACATCACTCTTGTCCATTAACATTTGAGTCAAAAATAATTGTGAAAGCATTTACGAAAAACTTAAGGTAATAAATGGAAATATACAAAAACAAATTCCTCTCCTTTTAATAGTTAATAGAGTTACTATGAAGAATAAAAAGGGATTACTAGATATATATGGTTTACTATGGACCTATGTATCCTATCATTCTCTTCATCTCATCGTAATATGACAACTGCAAAAGTGTCTTCCTATTACTTTACATCCTTGAACGACCCAAATCACTCAATATAATATCACATGTATTTATTCGGTCTTCAATGAATAAATAAATGTCATAAAAATTTATGAAAATTCATTTTTTATTAAAATTTGTTTTATGATTGAATGTTATTTTTCATATACAATATTAAATTTATGAGAATGTTATTATTAATATTAAATACAAAATAATAATTCATTGTTTACAAATATCTTCTTAAAATTTTGGAATTCATCGTTTACAATATTTTCTTAATCATTTCTATTTCATGTTTTGTACATTGCTTATAATTTGTTATATGGTCTTTAGCTTAAGCATTTTAAAACATATATTTCTTATTTTAGAAAGTATAAAACATTCACTTTAAAGTTTATTTTAATAAACTGCTATTATTTTTCATTAAAAAGGGAATGACGTAACAATTTAGATTGCATTATTTTCATGGTTTTATTACAATGAATTTTATACTTTATTTTTCTTTAGACATGAAGTAAGATAACATAATTTGTTTTTCAAGTAAATATTAAATGATCTTAAAAACATGGTGCAAATTTGATAATAAAGTTAAAAATATATTATAATAATAACATTTTCCTAAAATGTGTTTGGAAGTTACATTTAGAGGTTTTTATAATTGATATCACATGTTGGTTGAGAAATGTGCACTTATCAAAATCTTATTCCAATGTGAGATAAAGGATAAAAATTACATTAGTATTAAATGAAAAGCGCGCCTTTTATGTTGTTGTTCTTCTCTTTTCTCTTCAACTTAATCTCTCTCTCTTGGAAACTCTTTGAATTTGTGCCTTTTTGTATATGTCAATCTATCCTTGAAAAGTGCACCCCACTCTCCTCAATGAATTCCTTTATGCACTTATTAAAGAGTGACTTCCCTAACCATTGGTCTTCCAATGAGATAGGTGGTCAATATTATATCTTACCCTCATGAGATCAATGGTTATGACTTAATCGTCTCTTGAGTTCTCTTAAATCACTTAAGTGACCCAAAATTCATAATCTCACTTTTTACCCATTAAATATTATAAAGGTGCAACCTGAATTTATAAAACTACTTTATAAAGTCAGTTTATAAATACACTTTATAAATTCTTTAGAGAGATACATTTTCTCATACTACCTCCTAGGCACAATAAACGTAGAAGTACATCTAAGATACCAAAATATAGTACTCCCTCTTAGCGAGGGAGGTACTTCTGGAGCTTCAACCTAGATCTGTCTCCAACCCAATGATGTCCTTTGTTTTTGTAGTTTCTCCCACTGCATTGAAAGCATCTATACGCTCCGAACTTGAAGTATCTCCCGCTACATGTAATGAACTCTAATCAAGAGACCTATCCATGCCACCGACTAGATCAAAATACAACCTAACCAAGCACTCTATGCAATCTCTCTAAATGGACACTAAGAGACACACTTGGATTAGAAAAGATTCCTTATGGATATATGTACTTCATTCCTCGAGAGAACATAATCCCACATCCATTTATATGAAAATACGACATAGAGATAAAATTGACCAGTAATTCTGGAACATATAATACCTCAACCAACTACGGATATGTAATGTCCCCAATTTTGGACATTATTATGTTATAGAGTGTTATGCCTACTAGAGTAGCCAGATGAGGGTGATAGGGAGTTCAAGAGTTTTTGAGAGGTTTTATTGGGACCGACTTGCATTTCTCATCATATTTCATCATCAAGATCCATTTTGCACACTTTGGTTCCGTTCCATTCTGATAATTTCTATAATTCTAAGTTATTATGGGTCATATTTTAATTAATTTCACTAAGAAGGTAATTTTGGGCATAATACTTGGAGAAACCTATTAGTGTAATAGCTCACCAGAATCAGTAGGAAGAGAACTACATTATTAGAAGATGAGAAGTGATTTTTAATGATCAGAGAATTCGTAGGGATGAATAAATAACTTTTTAGAGGTAAAAAGGCTAATTAATTAATAAAGTGATTTAATTAATGAATAATAAAAGTAAAGTAAAGTCATTTGTAGAGAAAAGATGAACATGGGGGATGAAAGACAGATAGGGGCCTCTATTATCTCATTATGTTGATTATCATTTTGATGTTTGGCTTCTTGCTAGAGAGCCCATGGTACTTTGGGGTTTTGAGGGTTTTGACCAAACAAACCCTAGAGATCAACTCGATGGTGAAATATCACACACTTTCTTGATCCAAGCTTGGCCTAGGAGGTGTAATATTCATCCCTCACCATTCTACATTAGTTCTATTTAGTTTTAGGAACAATTGAGGAAGTAGGGCGCACTTGTGGGGGTTTCCAGTAGGTTGGGCACATCATCTTGAGGAAGATAAATTTGATTTGTCTTGGGAAATCTAGATATGCAGTAGAACTCTCTTCTGAATTTCTTTCTATCACCATACCTCCTCTTTCCATCAATTTGTTAAAGGATTCTTCAATCCATTCATTATAGCTTCCAGAGGGGCAAGTATCCTCTTGAGGGCACACTATTCTTAAGGGATCTAGTGATTTGGATTGGGAGATCACTCCCAACCATTTGGAAATTTATCGTAGGGGTTTCCTATTCCCCAATATATAGTTTGGAATTTGGTTTCAATGAATTAGAGGCCATATTATTGGAGGTCGAATTATTGGCTTGCTTTAGCTAGTGAGGGCGCATCTGTCATAGAGATATTGTTGCTTGGAGGTCTTCCAGTTGAGCTACAAATCAAAGTCTACTCATATATTATTTCCATCACAAGATATATTTTCTCACAAAGTTTTGTAGAGGTTTGAGGCCATTAGAGAGGAGGCCTTACTTTTCTTGATCTTTTTTAGCGAGGAAGTGTGGATTGTGCCAGAGAGAGCATCACTTACAAGAAATGGTAACAATTGGACTTCAATGTTACCTTGTATTCATCTTGGAGAGGATTTTGGAAGCCTAGATCTTCATATATATCTTGTATATTGGAGGCATCATCAACCACACACTCTATTCTAGTTTATGTATTCAAGATCTGCTTCACTTGCTATGAGGTCAGTTATTATTATAAATAAATTCAGATATAATATATTTGTCTCTATTCCTTATGTTACTTGTATTACATCTTGTTGATTATATGTCATGGTTATATATACATCATTCACTTACTGCAAACACAATCAAAACCATAATATTAAACCCTAGAGCAACTCAAGAAGTCAAATTTGCAAAGTGTTTGATGAAACACCACAACCAGAAAACAAATAAAAACCTCAATGCTCCAAACAAATCTGTTCGGGAACATTACAATGGTATTAGAGAAAATGTCCTTCTCTGTCCTGTGATATACATTGATGATCTAGAGGAGATATGGGTTTTGTGGATTTTTCATAGGATATCATATATTGTAACGAGGAATATCAATCCCTTAGTGAGACATTCAGGGCTCAATTGACATTCCAATAGTTTGTATCCATCAAAATTCCTAGGTGGAACAAAGATGAGGTTAAACAATGGGTTAAAAGGATGGAAGAAATAAATTATTTGTTCAACGTATCAAAAGAAAATAGAGCCAAAGAAGGCAAGGAGGTAGATACATCACTACCAACTAGTATATGGTAGGAAGCATAGATTGCGCCTACACCCATTAGGACTAGGGAACTTTTCTAAAGTTGCAAAGAGCCTTGGGATCCAGATCACAGGTGTAGGGGTAAAGGGAAGGTGCACATTGTTGAGGTGCACTACAAGAGTGAGGATGAGGATATGAATGAGGATGTAACCATGGATGACTATTTAGAGCAGTCTGATGAGGCTAGTAGCACTTGTGCATCTGAGGGAAAATTGGATGGACAGGATGATAGCACATGTGCTTTAGTAGTCCTATCAGATAATGTTGAGTACTCAACACTTCAACATAGTGGTAACATGTGTGAGGATTCATATATGTTAGCACTTGGTATGAGGTCGTGCATGTGTAATAATTTTCCTCCGATGGAATTGAGTGTTCCATAGTCTTTACTTTCTCAGAAATTTATGATAGACATGGCATGGGAGGATATCAGTAGCATTCTAGAGGTGGTTGAGGAGCATTTTGTAGCATTTGAAATCAAGGGACATATGAATCTACAAACCCAGGAGGAGAGGCATGGCTTGGAGCCAGTTGACTATAGGCATACCTAGCAGTATGAGGAGAGCGAGTCACACTTTTTGGGGAGTCTATTGTTATATCAGGTTGTGGAGACCGACATCTTATTGGGATACTCACTTCTAGGATTAGTTTAAAGTGATGAAGATACACTCCTTATTAGTGAAGATGACCATATCTCATGTCTGGACACATCTATATGGGATCCAGGTGTAGATGGCATTAGGAGAGTGAGTGCACTAGAGGATACAACTGCTCATATAGGATACAATGTGATTCAGATGGGGGTAGTAGTTGGTGATGGTGTGAAGTGGTATACAAGAGGACTCAATAGCATAGTGGACAATGGGTAGTTCAATACCTTATCTTTTAAGAAGTGTGTGTTTGGGGATTCCATTGTTGACACTAGAAGTGAGAGGCATGAGGTAGACCTCAACACGATTGTGATCATGAGTTATGACACTTGATAGGATAATTGAGAGTCGGTGAGGACATGATCATGGAAACCATTAGATGCATTGATGATATAAATGCACTGGTGGCAGGTTAGTGTTGGAGGGCCTTGATGGCACATGATAGTTTATATGGGGGGATTTCCATTGATGAATTTCATACACTTAGGTAGAAAGTGAATGTGATTACGGTTGACTACCAATAGTTATTGATGGATAGGGATTACCTATTGGAGGTGTGCGATATGTATCATAGGGCATTGAGGGAGAAGGAGATTGAGGTGGACCTACTCACTTATGAGTTGGTGAGCAAACGAGGATTCTTGGAAGGAAAAATACATTCCTTTAGGAATCAAGGTCCATATTAGAGGAACTCCTTGAGGAGACTAGGTAGGGATCTACTACATCTATCTCAGTAGAGAGCCATATGTCTACTTCAGCTACTTCACTAGAGGATGTTGGTGGGTTGGTAGAGGAGCACCAATTTATGGTTGTGCATAAGGGACACCGATACGTTGGAGGATATCTATGTGTCACAGGGACCACCATTCATGAGGGGTTCTAAGATGGTTTGTATTACACATACACCTGGGGATTCCAGATCTAGGGGAAGTTATGAGGACACTTCCATTGGTGTTTCAAGATTAGATGACATGCATATATAGGATGATCTAGAAGTACACCTTGGATACGTAATGAGGAAGGAGAATATAGGAGCTTGCATGACTATACAAGGGCATATGATGATGAGAGATAGTTCACAAGAGCATGCAATGGTTTACAATGGGAGTCAAGGGGATGCACTGGGTTGCAGGGAGGAGACATACTTAGTGGATCATGGATATTCCTCTCCATTGTAGTAGTACATAGTTCTTAGATATCACCTTCATAGTAGAAACAACTATATGATTGATGATCAAGGGAGAGTGGTTGACCATTAGTTTGTCAAGTTACCAAATTTTGTACTCGATGGTTGGATTTTAGTGATGAGTACATGTGATTATTCACCATGGGTGCGAGTGGATGAGATTTTCGTCAAGTCCTTGGGATTGACCAAAGCTTATGATACTTTCCATTCCTACATATAGTTGCGGTTATTTTTTTATCCTTCCCCGATACTTTAATCATAAACAACAACATAGGGGAAGATAAACAGTGGTAGGGGACATGGAAATTTGGTAGGAAGAGACCATCTAATGGGAGTGACTTGAATATATACAACAGGATAGGGGTGGTTCATATGATACAATCATATGAGGCTTTAGGAGTGATGGAGAGCATCCTCATCCATGCAACAAAGTATGTTCCAGATATGGATATAGGTTCAGAGTCTCAGTAGGATGAGTATTGGGAGAAGAAATGGACAAATGGTTATGATAAGGTCTATGAGGTTAGTTTGTAGGAGGTATGGTCGTAGTAGGTAGTTCCATGGATCTTGAGGACCGTACATGATGTACCTATGGTTGGACAACTTGGCCATTTCAGGACTTGTCAGTAGGATAGAGATAAATTATCCTTGCGGTATCTCGATGATGATGTCATGAGACACATGGGGGCATGTTTGGTATGTTAGCATCTCGAGTCATGACATTAATATATAGATACCCTTGTTTCAGTGCTAATTTGGGAGAGTATTCTATCTTCTCTCGACCCTGGGGAATTAGAGATATATATTAGGGTTGCCATCATAGGGTTATTGTTGGAGCATGAGACTTCGCAGGAAGTAGTGTGGATTGGTATGGAGGTTGAGTTTAGTGATTATGGACAAGACAAGATGACTATCAACATACTTCGGCCAGTGGTTTACAATTTTGGGGGCACCAAGATACTTGGTATGATACCTTCATAGTTATGTGATGCAAGATTTGGTTCTCTTCTAGAGCACATTATGGTCTCAGAGACTTTCATGATTGATTCCTTCCATTGTTGGGGGAATTTGAGAGTAATTCAAGATGAGTATGCTTTATGGAAGGATGGATATCATTGGTTCAAGATCATATATATAAACATATCATATTCTTTGTTCGCAGAGGGTCTGGCTTCGTTCAGAGGTGATAGTTGGGAGATTGGTTTATGTGAGAAACTAATTGATGTAAGGATATTGTATCTACTTGTTTCGTTGGTTGCGAGTCTTCAATAGATTCATGGTGTTGGTCTCTTACAATACTATAATTCACAGGGCACTGGAGTTCACATATTGATATGGGATCCAAGGATTGGAGTGCTTGGTGGTCTACAGTTTAATGGGGTCAAGATATGAGTAGAGTGGTTGCTTGGGGATTTGACTGAGGATTAGGTTCACATGATCATTCTACTCATTAGGATCATTTAGGTATCATGTATGGTGAGCACTTGGAGGGGACATGTCTTTAGGGGAGCTTACTACAAGTCACACAGGTGGATATGGGATCATAGTATTTCATAGAGATTGATTCAGTTATTTCTTGAGGAAAATAAATATTCTAGCAGGAAGGACTATAATGTCCCCATTTTGAGGCATTTTTATGTTATAGAGTGTTATGCCTACCAGAGTAGCCATATGGGGGTGATAGCGAGTTCAAGAGTTATTGAGGGGTTTTATTGGGCTTGACTTGCATCGTTCATCTTATTTCATCATGATGACCCATTCCAAACATCTTGGTTTTGGTTCCATTGCAGTTTGATGATTTCCATAATTTTGAGTTAGTATGGGTCATATTTTAATTTATTTCACTAAGAAGGTAATTTTGGGAATAATACTTGGAGAAACCTCTTAGTGTAATAACTCATCAAAATTGAGAGGAAGAAACTACATATTTGATGATGATAAGTTACTTTTAGTGGTTAGAGAAGCCATAGAGACTAATCAATCATTTTTTAGAGGCAAAAGTGCTAATTAATTAATAAAGTGATTTAATTAATGAATAAAAAAATAAAATAAAATTCACTTGGAGATAAATGGTGAAAAAAGGGAATAAAAGAGAGATAGGTTCCTGTATTCTCTCATTATGTTGATTATCATTTTCATGTGTGTCTTATTGCTAGAGATCCCATGATACTTAGGGGTTTTGAGGGTTTTGACTGAACAAACCATACAAATAATATCGGTGGTGAAATATCCCACCTTTCTTGATCCAATTATGGCCAAGGAGGTGAAATATTCCACCCTCACCATTCTACATTAGTTCTATTCAGTTTCAGGAACATTTGAGGAAGCAAGGTGCACTTGTGGGGGTTTCCAACAGGTTGGGCGCATCATCTTGAAAAAGAGAAATTCAATTTGGCTTTGGAAATATAGATATGCAGTATCATTCTCTTTTGGTTTCCTTGGTAGCACCATAACACCTCTTTCCATTAGTTTTTGAGAGGATTCTTCAATCCATTCATTCTAGCTTCCATAGGGGTGACTTTGCTCTTCACGAGGGTGCATTGTTCCTAAGGGATCTAGTGATTTGGAGAGGGATATCACTCTGATACGTTTGAAGATTTATCATAGGGGTTTCTTATTCCCCTATCTATAGTTTGGAATTTGGTTTCAATTACTTAGAGGCCATATTATTGGAGGCCCAATTATTGGCTTGCTTCATCTAGTGAGGGCACATTTGTCATAGAGATATTTTTTCTTGGAGGTATTCTAGTTGAGCTATAGCTAAAATAATACTCATATCTTCTTGCCATCACTAGATATGTATTATCACATATTTTTGCAAAGGTTTGAGGCTATAAGACAGGAGGTCATACTTTCCTTGACCTTTTCCATCTAGAAAGTGTGCATTGTGCCAAAGAAGACATCACTTACAACAATGGGTAACAATTGGACTTTAGTGTTACTTGGTATTCAACTTGGAGAGGATTTTGGAAGCCTAGATATTCAAATCTATCTTGTATCTTGGAGGCATCATCAGCCACACACTATATTCTAGTATATGTATTCCATATCTACTCCATTTTGTACAAGGTCAGCTATTATTATAAATAAATTCAGACCTGAGGTATTTGTGGCTATTCCTTGTGTTAATTGTATTGCATATTGTTTATTATATTCCATTTTTATATCTACATCATTCACTTGCAGCAAACAAAAAATCAAAACCGTAATATTAAACCCTAGTGCAAGTCAAGAATACAAATCTGCAAAGTGTTTGAAAAAACAACACAACCAAAAAACACATAAAAACCTCAATGTTCCAAGAAAATCTATTTGGGAACATTACATATAACCTCCTAACTCAAGTTGGAATTTAACACTTCCAACTCCCTCCACAACTAAAACATGTTTGGTTCTAACCCCACACCCCACATAGTTTCTTAAGCCAATTTCTAAAAAAATGAGGTACATAGATGATCCAGGAGGATCTAAGGAACACTCACAGAGGTAAAGGAGAATAGCGAATGCACATAGAGGTCCCAGGGGATCCATAAATTCTCAAAATTATACCATATTAAATGATCATGAAAAATACATCATTACATATATCTCATCGTTGTTTTTCCAATGATGAAAATGACAAGTCAAATAGAGTTTGTATGCAAAAGTTATGAGCAGTCAAAGTTCAAGTCAAATGAAAATAGTTAAATGGAAAACTCAAAGGTGACACATGTCACCACTTCAAGGATGACACATGGCACATGAACATATGACTGTATAAGTGACATGACACTCTCACATAGTGACACATGGTAGGAAGTTGATGTAGCATGATAGGTTGGAAACTAACTGGGAAAGTTCTATAGCCCAAGTGCACCTATTGTTTGTCGAAAAGTGGCATGGATAAAGAAATTAGAGGCCACCACCTAGAGACCTCCCATTGGCCAGTAATTCTTAGATTCATGTAAAATTTATGGAGTCAATAGAGGTCGAACCCATGACCTCCATAAACCCTAACAATTCATTCCTTTCCATCACTCCACCATAGTATTACTTGACCATATACTCATCCACATGCATTTAATATTTACCAAATTTTAGTTGGAAAGGGAAAGGGGCGGAGGGCTAACCCCCCAACCCCTAGTTCATATGCTATATCAAATAACCGTGAGTTCCACATGATCAAGGTTTAAAACTTTGGTTATATAGCCATATAACCACATTCTCTCTCTACCCTCTCTCTCTCTCTCTCTCTACTCTCTCTCTCTCTCTCTCTCTCTATATATATATATATATATATATATATATATATAAATAATAAGTTTATATGGTTATACTTGTGATAGGTATTTAGCCTCTACAAGTCATATTGTGAATGATAAACTCACGATGAAATTATGTTGGATATGGCTTGACTAGCCACTGCAGTCATGTTGGAGGCATTGATTTTGTTGAGAAACCTAGACGGATAGGATGTGAGACTAAGTTCCCTTGTAAGCTTGCAGGGAAGTCCTTATACTGGTATACCCCTTGCCTTCCAGGCATATAGCAGATGTATAGTCTCTTGTCACAAAACATATATTTTGATTGAGTCTTATAAGGTTTCCCTCACAGTCCTATTCTGTCCTTTGGATTTGATGGAATTGGGTCAAAATGCTCGATGGCTTATCTGTTGATCCACCTCTTATCCTCGGGGAGTGGTGTGTCACCTACTATGTTTTTATAATTTCCATTTCATTACTTTCATAACAAGGCTACCTACTATGTTTTTAGCATTTATAGTTCAGTACTTTCATAACAAGGGGGCATTCTTCTCACCTCGAGCACACACCCTCCAAGTCCTAGGATGGTTTCCTTTGATTTGAATGACCTTGTTGAGCCTCTTCTTCCTTCTTTTGCACCCTTTCAAATAAGGGTTGAAGTTAATTCAAAAACAATTTACCGGTGTATTGTAGATGAAGGAGCCTCTGCAAGTATTTTATCCTCCTTCCTTGGAAAGATTTGGGTTTTCCTGAGCTAGTGTTTTCTTCGCATGAGTTGTTGGATTTTTATAGATGTCCTAGTGAGTATTTGGGGATTCTTCCTTAGTTTCATATCTCTTTAGGTGGGAACATTGTCCTTGTCGATGTTATAGTAGTTTAAGGCACGTTGTATTTCAAGATGCTTCTTGGGCATGATTATGTAAATGATATGAACATTGTGGTGTTTATGCTCTTCTGGGTGATGAATTTGCCTCATAATGGAATCATTGCCACTATCGACCAACTATCATATGATAATCACCATCCTAATTTGGTGTTAGTTCAGAATGACCCTTTATATGTTCCTAGTGTTTGCGTAGACTCTACCCCACCATGGGTTAATTATGTGGCAACTTATCCTTGGAATTCAATTTCTCTAGAGAAGGAAATTTTTCACTCATGTTATACTTCTCAGTACTTGGTCTCATCAATTGATCCATTGGTTTAGCCAATGGGGGCATGGGATCCATTGATTCCCCCTGTTGGTCCAAGTGATCTCGAGATTCCTTTTGAGTCTTATGTCACTGTTTGTAGATCCTCAAACCTTTATGCTTGTGATTCTTCATTGATAGAATTTTTCGATCCTCTTCAGAACCTCCATATTCATATGGAATATGGTTAGTTTGCTTTGTTCTTTGGGACTTTCGACCCTCCTCATTCGTGTGATTTCTCAGATATGGAATTACGTTCGGATGAGGCTATCCTTGAAGCCATGACTATGGTTTCTATACTGTGGGAAGACATACAATGTGGTTTGTGTTTTCTTCCCTTTTGGGAGACTTTTCAAGTTGATTATCGAAGAGACTCTTGGTCAGATCCTAGCAGCGGTCTCTACCTGAACTACTATGACACATGATTCGTAAGGCTATGTGGTACCTTGTACACATTGCACAATCTAGTTTTGTTGCTTTCAAGTTTTGTATTCAGTAGAACCTCTTAGTTTCTAAAGTTCCTATCTATATTTGATCGATTAAATTCTAGATGAGTGTTATTGGCCTTATATGTAGGATCTTGGAGAAATTTTTCTTTGACTTGTGTTCATCGTATTGGTCTGTTCTGACAAGTATTTACCTTGAAAATGGCGTATAGGTTAGATTTTTTCCTACTTGCATTTTTGCATTATTTTTTTCATGGTTCATTTGGCCTTAAGATTGACCCCACTAAATTGTGACACTAACCTTTCTTGCTAATAAGTTTGTCATACTTTATGTGGTAGAGCCTTCCTTGCATGGGAATCCTAGTTAGAGACTCGTTTTCCATTTGGTTGCCATGAAGAAGTATTTCATAGGAATGAGAGTCCTTTTAGTCGCACCATGATTGTGTGTCAAAGCCACAATATTCTTCATTTTTTTCTGGCCTATACCCATGGGACTCCCCTATAGCATGGTTTGTTTTCTTTCATGCTTTCTTAAATTTTGAAAGAAACATTGAACGAGAGATTATTTATTCTTTTCAATATCATATGGATTACTTGAGAAAAGAAGCCCCCTTGGAGTCTTCTTTAATCCCTTTTAATACTCTCTAAAATTGAAAAGATTTATGAGCGATCTTGTTGCCTTTCATGCTCTCCAAACTCAAATTTGAAGGCATATTTGTCTGGTGGTAGTTTACCCCTTTTTCATTCTGGATTGTTAATCTATGAATAGAGGTATGCCCTAGTAACTTCGGTTCTCTAAGAGAGCATTCGAAAGTGTAATTTTAACCCTTTTTCGGGCCTGAGGGACTAAATTTTCAAAAAAAATCCATTCTCCTTGGTTTTGGTTTATCTCTTTGTCGGGCCTTAGAGATTACTTACGAGAAAGGAACCCCCTTGGAGTCCATAGTTAAGCACTTTTCAAACTCCCTGAATATGAAAATATTCCCGAGTGACCTTGTTCCTTTCACACTCATTAATTGGCCAATAAAGAACATATATTTTTCATAAGTTTAACCCTTTTTCCATCCAATAGATTATCCAAGAAAAAGGTACGCCTCAGGAGACTTGTCTCGCTGTGAGAGTTATCCTAAGTTATATTTTATACTTTTTAGGGATAAGGAGACTAAAGTCAGAAAAAGGATGTGAGTCCACAGTCAAGCTCTTTTCAGACTCCTTAAAATTGAAAATATCTTTGAGTGGTCTTGTCTCAATCACACTCGTTAATTTTTTTTTGAAGATACGTCATTTCGGTACAAGTTTAACCTGTTTTCGAACACATTGGACTAGTTGCAAAAAATGAACTCCCTAGAGTCTTCTTTTATCATTTTTTCAGACTCTAAAATGTGAAAAAAACATCGAACTTACCTTCTCTAGGATAAAACTTCACATGGAAGGATTCTTGTTGTGTCATGATTTATCGCATCACATGTCTTTTCCTCGTGTATTTGGCCTAATGTTGGCTCCATGTTTCTCTCAACTGAACCTTCAAAATGATTCCTTATACGCAATCCTTCCAACACCTTTTCCCTTGTGATCTGACACCTTGACCCATTGAGGAATTTTCCTCGAGTGTCCTTATCCTACACATGTATCCTTTCCTTGAGAATTAGTATGTTCCATGTGCTTGGAACCAGTTTTTTTTCTCACAAAACTCGTTCCTCTTTTGTAATGTAGCATTCTTTTATTCTTTTTCAAGCTCATTAAAAACATGAAAAAGACAAAAAAAATAAAACATTCCAAAAAGAGGGGATGGGATATACATTTCTCTTTTATTCGGAAGCAAGTTAGTCTCCCTTGGACAAAGAACATCCTTTTATTTTTTATCCAAGCATTGGGATCCAGTATGACCTTAGGAAGTTGTTCTTTCTACATAGATTTGTGTCCTCCTTCGTTTGGTTACTCTTCCAAACATATGGAGAGTTTTTGGTTCCTCCTTCATCACAAATACATGTCAATATTACACTGCCCGAGTCTCATCATTTTTCATGATTTTGTCCAAGGGAATTTTTATCCAACCTGATTCGACCATTCTGCAGTTTGTCTCTTGACTTTCATGAGTCAGCCACCTTGAGAGTCCAATCAAGTCCAGATTCAAAATCAATGAATTTTTGTGCCTGATGATCAATATCCTCCATTCTTTCCCTGACGACATGTTGAAGACCTCAGGGTAGTGAGTCTTACACTGCTATTGTACTCCTACCTGATTTTTTAAGATTTTGAAGTTGTTGCTCGAGTTATGAAGTCCTCATCTCCAGCCAAAGGTATCAATTCTTCTTGAAGATGCATATTATATTCTACTTAAATATCATCAAATGATTTTGAGATGTAGATTTGTTGTGTATTGTTCATGACTACACTTCATATAGACATTTCTATGACATGGATCTACAGTGCACTTGATTGGAATCCATGATTAGTTTATCTTGAGCATGAGTATGCTCACCTCGAAGAGCTTATTATTGTTTTCCAGATGGCACCTCTAGAACTCTGGTCTCGGGCTCACTTGACTCTATGCCTTCCCACTAGTAAATATATTGTAATGTATTTCGACCATCAATTTCTCTTTTTACCTGACACATTAGTGGGCACCTTTTATATCCCAAGAATTACCTACCTATGCATACATGGAATTGGCCTTTTTTAGTTACACAAATTGCCAAATTACTCTTCAGAATCCTTCTTAAAAATCTATTTTTTGGAACATGTACGCACCCTACTGAACTAATTCCCACATACAAACACTAGTTGCATACTAGACAACCCATGTACATATGCAAGATGCATACTAGATAGCTTGCGTTTACCTCCAAAATTTGCAAAAAATATATAATTGCAAGGAATCCAGTGGAGTTTACGGGCTATCGAGGGTTTCCCAACCATTTCACCCATTGTATCCCATCCCCAAACCGAATAACCATATTTTTCTCATATAAAAATAGGTCTTGGGGTCCCATTTAGAACAAAAAGACAAAGAACAAATAAACTCTATCAAAATCCCTTCCCCTTCTAGCCCAAGTTTTCCAGCCCTTTCTAAGATTTGGCCTCAACATTCCTCCTCTAGCCCTTTCTCCTTATACAATCCTTTCCCTTTTCCCAAAGATATCAGTTGGTTTTGAGAGGAAATCATAAGAGTGATGCACTTGGAGTAGAAATAAGAAGAGCCCAGACCTGGTTTGCAGAGAGTTTTCCAATAAGAATATTGTAATCTTTCTAATCTTCATTTGGAATAAAAGAGTTCTTTCCTATCCCAATACATTGTGTGATTATATATTTATTTTTTAATGCATCTATGATTATATCTAAATATTGGAAGTAATAATCAGAGATTGTATATATGTAGAATTATTTTCCTAAGTGTTATTGCAGGTCATCTTTTGGAGGATACCCCCATCCTAGGAAGCTACAAAGGTGAAGGAAGTCTACATCGGATGTTAGGACCAAATGTACACCTACTAATATTCCTTCATCTCTTTTTTCTTTCAGTTTAGATAGTCTTGGGGTAGCTTAGGAATAGAACTATCTTTTAAGGGAAGTAAGTATAGTAATAGGGGGATGTTGGCACAAGTTTGATTAGACCAGGGTCCTTCTCATGTTACCAACAAAAGGTAATGAGTAGTCTAGAGAAGTGGTATTTTCATCTCCTTCAAAGAGAAGAAGTCTCACTCGAAGCATTGTTGAGACAATTAGATAAGTAAGGGCAAGGAAAAGACTTAGGAGGATTCACAGAACCTTAAATATTCATCCTGATCTTACGTAAGACATCTAACTACTGAACAAATATGAACTCATGTGTGCAATAACTGAACCTACTTATTTTTTGAAAAAGCATTTAAACACATAGACATCATGTGGAACTCATGAACCATAAATAAATACTACAATGCATAAGTATAAAACATAAAGACACAACATATTTTGAAAATTTAGATCCTTCTTCATATTATCTTCATATCTTTCTTCATTTACAAACTTAGAGATACACATCATCTCTCCATTACAAACTCTTGGCTCTAGAATCATGTCGCAGAGATCTAACTCCCAAAATGGTGTACAAATTACATTATAGACTGAAAACTATGACCTCTCAGTCGCATACAATAACTATGACATCAACCTAACAGTAAGGGAAAGGGTCGAACTGAACACGATCACAATTCAACCGAACAAAAACCCTTTTAGAATCATATTCATCCCTATATATAAGCTCAGTTGTGTATTCTTTCTTAGTTTGCACACTTTCTTGTTCTGTTGCAACCACTTTTTCTTTGTTGGCATTGTGTTGTCCCTTTTCACAATTGATTTCTATTTCTTCTCCTTGCTCTATTGTCCAGCTTCTTCTAAATCTTGCACAACTCATACTAGGCCAAAACGTGCGCAATTATTTATCCAAAAATGAAGGGCCCAACAGGCTCCAACCACAAACCTTGACTCACTCTTGAGTCAAGTACTCGGCTCTTTCGCAGCTTCCAGGAGAAACTGTTGTTTTCCCTTGTCCTCCTTTTCCTCTTTCTTTTACTCTTTTCTTTGTGCTTCCTCTTCTTTTGCCTCTTCGAATGAAGGGTCCAACTCTAAGAACAACTCCAAGGCCCGCTTCCTCACTCATTGGGTTTCCTCTATAATACATCCCTTAGGCTTGAATGCAACCATTGCGTTCCACTCAGAATCTATTGTGGCATCAAATTGATGAATTTTCATGTACATTGTCTGAATGATAGGACGAAAATCGCACAAATCCTTCTTTGCTATGGATTGCACCTCAAATAGGGAATTCAATTGATTGTCCACTTGATGGATCTGGTTGAACATATGTTGTTTCTCCAATGGATCCATTATGGCTGAGACTTCTTCATTCAACACCTGGATTCTGGTACACACATCCTTCAAGGTTTGATTCCACCTGGCGATGATGCCCATCCAGTCGCTAACTTCCCTAAAAATCCTTGTGCACTTAGCTCTGTGCTTATTTAGTGTTGCTCAGGCACTATTGCCTTATAGCACTACCCTTTCCATCTCCTCTTGCAACGTCTGAGGCTGCTAATCTGCTTCTTGTTGAGTCTTCCACAACTACACTTCCATATGCTCAGCGTGAATGGCTAGTTATGTCCATGCTCCTTGAAGATACTCAATCTAATGCTCCGAATATTCTTCATCCCTGGATTTGGGCAATTGAGGTGCAACCTTCCAAATTTCTAGCCATGATTCAACAAGCCTTTCCCACACTCTTTCCAATCTGTTATCAACCTCAATATTTGCATGTGCTTCTTGTGTCTTGCATGCTTGTGCAAGGAGCGCTTCCTCCCTTACGTTCTTGGAAGACCTCTCGGCCTACTAGATCGTCTTATCTAGTTGACCACTGGATGCTCTTATCATTCCAGCCAACTATGTCGCTGGCCACTGTGCTAGGTCAGCGAATGAAGAGATTGTGTCTCTGGGTGCTCTAGTCTGCATTGGAATTCCACTGGTCGTTGAATGCTAGGAGTAGGTATCTACCTCCTCCTCCCTTGTTGATGGCCCTATAACAAGCCTCAACCTTAACTTTGAGGGTAAGACTATCAGAACCTCTGTTCTGGCCAGGCAGAGTTGCAACAACTCTGTGCATTGCTGAGGGTTCTGGAGAACCAACTCCGTTTGTTCCTACACATATGTCATGCTTTTCCTGG
Source organism: Picea sitchensis (assembly GCA_010110895.2). Taxonomy (NCBI): domain Eukaryota; kingdom Viridiplantae; phylum Streptophyta; class Pinopsida; order Pinales; family Pinaceae; genus Picea; species Picea sitchensis. Next base: position 53,050 of record SNQJ01S0010802.1, on the reverse strand, counting down.
AAGTTGACTTGGGTTCCTTCTGAACTTATGGTATCTCCTCCCCTTTACTTGTGTCGTCTCCCTGCGTTATGCTTACTTGGCCACCCTTGAACTTGGACATTGAGAGGATGTGATGGGTTTTTTGAGCTTGCAGCTCCTCCACCGTTTGGGTGTCTGTTTTTGGCACAAAAGGCACAATCTGTTGGTCCTGGGTAGTTGGGTTCAGACCAGACAACTGCAGGCTCTTCTCTGGTACTTTGGGGTTTGGACCATAAACTTTTGGTCTTAGCTTAGGAAACTCTTGGGTTGCCTCTAAGAGTTCTCTCTCTTCTTTCTCTAGGGGATCGAGCTGCATCGGTTCTGGATCTATGGTTTGGGGTGGACTGGTGGTTTCTGGGGGTGGCAACTAGGGTTGTGGTGGTGATGGAGGGTGTTTAGTGATGATGGTGGATGGAAAAGTGTGAGGCTCAGTTTCATCCTGAATATGTATAATGGGGGTTTCTCTGACCATTGAGCGAGTGCGAGGGACGAAATATGAAATGGGTTGGGGGTTTAAGAATTTACTCAGAAAGACCCCAGTTCTGATATTTTTCACCACTAGTTCTCTTATGAACGTTGCACTCAGGATCTTGTTGACATCCTTACTTGTCAATACATATTTATCTGGCAGCTGCAAGAAGACCGACAACATTCTTTTCATGTACTCCAATGGGTGGGTTTCATCTTCCTCATCAGAGTCTGAATGTTCCTAAGCTTCCTTCCTCTGGGCCTCTGGTCCTACACTTGATCCTACCCCTACTTCTTTTCCTTTCTTCTGCAGGAGCTCTGCAGGAAAGATATAGTGCATACCCGACTTGTGTGAGTTGGGTTTAAATCATGACCATGACATTACCTCTTTTTTGGAGGCCTCCTCATCCAAGTAGAATGACAACATCCTCGAATGGAAGTCTTCCCTATTAACATGCCTCGTCCATACAATCATATGATGTCGATTCATGATGAAAGAAATGTTCCTCATGTTGTAGTTGAGGAGCTCATGCATAATGTACAATCTTTTCATTGCACCAAGAAGTCCATTGTACCACTTGAAGAACGTCGAGTTGTTGAAGGTTGTGTTCTCTGAGTCCACCCTGGAGTGCCATGGCTCAAACATCTTTTCCATGCACCCCTTGTCTACTAGCGTCAACCATCTTCCAACAGGTGGAGTCGATTTGAATATCACGAATGCCACCAACATGTAGTCTTATTTGAAGGTGTCTCCCTTCTATTGTGCTTCCTTTTAATCCACGAGCAGTTCCTCCAAAAGGTAACTACACTAGTTGAATATAGCGCCATTGGCATAAAACTAGGCCAATGAAAATGCATCCAGTGTGCATTCTCCCTTTTAGTATGACCTCATAACCTTGTTTATTATGATGTAATAGCTAGTCCTAACTATATCTGGTAGTATGGGGTCAATTTTTCCTGTGTGCCCCCTCTCTTTGTGTTGAACTTTTCGTAGAGGCTAGGCTCCCCCTTTTTTTCTCCATGCTTATTGGGACCCTGGAATCCCTTCGACACATCATCTCCTTTGAGGGATAGTCTAGTGAGTTGATGTATGTCCTCGGTGTGGATTGGATACTACCTATCCATCTAGAGACTTTTATCATACATCCTTAGGATAAGGAACTTGGTGCACCATGCAACTTCACCAGTGGTACTGAACACTGGTAAGTCTCTGATGCTCATCATGGTTGAGTTGAATATGTTGATGAATTCAGGCTTGGGCATGAACTTCATGCCTCCCAACTCATATTGATCGATAGTCCAGAATATGTCTATGTTCATCTGGGGGAATAATACTTGGTCTATTAATTCAAGGTGAGGGAGCTTGACCTGCTCCAGCTTCCCCTTTAGATCACCTACGAACTCAACTCAGGGGTCACAGGGCTTGTCTAGTACTGCATCCTTGGACATGGTTCTTTGGCTTCCTGTAGATATCGGCATTGTGGGCTCTGAGTTATCAAAAACATTTATGGAGAACTAAGGATTTTGGATCACAACTACATGTTTCAAAACTGCACATGCTTGCTCACTCTACAGAATTCAGAAATTGCTAAATTCTTTGAAAAAAATGTGTTCTACGATGAGTTCTCGGAGCCTTATACTCGGGCATAGCTGGCAAGTTCAGCAATAATTGTTTTTCATCATGACCCTATGGATGCAACTTGGATCTGAGTTGTCCGACGGGATGGTTTAATGGGGTAAATCCTATTCAGATATTCTGGCATTTACAGTGCAAGTTGGTCAGGGATGTGGTCGATTTCAAACTTTTATGTTTGATGAGTGGTAATCCTGGCGCGAATACCTATGGAATCTCCATGTATTGTGGCTTTATGGGTTATCCGAATTCATAAGGGGTATCATAATAAAAATAAAGTTTTTCATTGGACTGGGTGTGTGTGGCACATGGACTCAAATTGTATTCATATTTGTTCTCCCTCCGACCACAAAGGAGTCCCCATCATATTAACGACCGTCATAAATGATTTCATTCCTTCTTTGATCCTCTGTTGCTGAGTAAGGAGTTCTACATCAAACAACACTTAAACATAAAATGAACTACATGTCATGGTGCAACATTGCATACATCAACTTTATTAAGTGGATTTACAAAAATTACAGAAAAATCAAATCTAACTATTATACATGCTCCTTTGAACTAGAGCAATAGTCCTTTCAGCGCAATTCTGAGACATATAGGGTTTTAGGAGAGCGCCATTCACCCATCCTGACTGCATTATACCATCCAATTGTGCAAGTCTAACTAATCCTGAGGGTTGTATCTCTACAACTATAAATGGTCCCAACCAATGCATACACAACTTCCCAGGATGCTTCTTATACCAACTATCATTGAGTAGAACCTTGTCTCCTTGTGCAAATACTTTAGTATTAATGTGCTTGTCATGCCAAACTTTTTGTCTTTCTTTTTCAGCTGAATGATGGAAGTCTTCTAAAACCCTGGTCTCCTCGAGTTCTTGTAACTCCATAATTCTCTGCGCAACTGATTCCCCTTCCGACATATGTGCATTATGTGCAATGTAGGAACTTGGAGTGATGAATTCTGCAGGAACCACTGCATCTTTCCCATAAACTAACTGGAATGGTGTGTACCTGTGGAGTTTCTTTGCAGCTGTCATGTAAGCCCATAGTACTTCTATAACTCTATCATCCCAATCTTCCATATTTTCGCAACAGACCTTTGTTAACCCTCTCTCCAGAATCTTGTTGAATGCTTCTACTATTTCGTTGACTTGCAGGTGGTAAGGGTTGCTTTTGTGATGTTGTATCGGGAACTCTATTGTAAGCATTTATATAGTGCTACTAATGAAATTATCTCTCTGATCACTAGTTAGGCTCCTAGGACATCCAAATTGAGTGATAATATTATCAAAGATGAGCCTGGAAACAATATCAGTCGAACAGTCCTAAACAACTTCTGCCTCATCCCAACATGTAAGATAGTTAGTTGAGCTAATAATGTACCTTGCCTTTGAATTCATAGTTGTGGGGTTGATCGGTCCAATGAAGTCAACTTTCCACTTCTCAAATGCCTGTAGAGATCGAACTAGTTGAAGTGGAAATTCATCTCATCGTGATGGCTTACCCACTCTTTGAAAAACATCACATGATCTAGCATATACCTTTTTATCCTTGAAGAGAGTTTCCCACCAAATTCTATCTTGGAGAACTTTCTGTGCGGTGCCCTTTCCCCCTACATGTCCTCCTGCAACTTCATTGTGGCACTCCCATAATATATACTTCCTTTCATGGTCCAAGAAACATCTTTTGAGGATACTATCTAGTCCCAATTTATACAATTTTCCTATGATCAACTGGTAATCTGCTACTCAAACAACCATATGGTGTTTCTGGGTCACGGAATATGTTTTTGGGCAGGCTTCTGTATTTATGAAAACTGCTATGTCCTCTATATACTCTGGTATGGCCTCAATCCAAAACAAATATGCATCTGAGAGTTGATCATCAAATTCTCTGCCACTTTCCCCTGACTCTAATATAGAAAGGTGATCAGGTCCTACATTGCATCTTCCAGGATTAATAATTACGTCAAAAGAGAATTCCTGAAATAGTGTACCTGGGCTTTGAATGCTTATCTTTGGGGTTGATCGGTTCAATGAAGTCAAATTCCCACTTCTCAAATGTCTATAGAGCTTGGACTGTTTTAAGTGGTAATTCATTTCGTCATGATGTCTTAGCCACTCTTTAACAAAAATCACATGATCTAGCATATACCTTTGCATCCTTGAAGAAAGTTTCCCACCAAAGTCCATCTTGGAGAACTTTCTGCGCAATGGCCTTTCTCCCTACATGACCTCTTGCAACTTCGTTGTGGCACTCCCATAATATATCCTACCTTTCAGTATCCAAGACACATCTTTTGAGGATACTATCTAGTCCCAATTTATACAAATGTCCTGTGATCAACTAGTAATCCACTACTCTAACAACCATATGGTGTTTCTGGGTTACAGAATATGTTTATGGGCAGGATCATGTACTTAATAAAACTTCTATCCCCTCTAGATACTTTGGTATGGCCTTAATCCAGAACAAATCTTCATCTAGGAGATGATTGGCAATTGCTCTGCCACTTTCCCTTGACTCTAATCTAGACAAGTGATTAGGTACTACATTGCATCTTCTAGGCTCAATAATTACTTCAAAAGAGAATTCCTAAAATAGTAGCAACCATATAAAAATTCTCCCTTCCAACACAAGTTTATTAACTAGATATTTGAATGCAAAATGATCAGTAAAGAAATTGAAATGAGAACCTAAACAATAATGTCTAAACATCTGCAAAGCATAAATAATGACTAAACCCTCCCTTTCTATCATTGTGTAGTTGTGCTCAACTTGTGACAACTTCTTGTTCACAAAATAGATAGGATGATCTATGGCTCCATCTCTAGGTTGCACTAAGATAGCTCCTAAGGAAATACCTGAAGCATCTACGTGGACATGAAATTGATTTTCCAAGTTTGGGAATATCAGAATCAGTGTTGTGTTGAGCTTCTCCTTTAGGGTCTCGAACACTTTATCACATTTTGGGTTCCATTGGAACATTTCATCCTTTTTCAACATATTTTCCAGAGGCACAATGATGTTTGCATATCTTCTAATGAACCTTCGATAGTGCCCTATGTGTCCCAACATGGAGAACAACTTCTTAGCACTCGTAGGTGGTGGAATGTTCACAACAACCACAGCTTTGGCTGGGTCTACCAATACTCCCTCTCGACATACTATGTGGCCCAACAAATGTCCATGTGGTATGCAGAAGATACGCTTTCTGAGATTCAATAATATCTGCAATTCTCTGCATATATCAAACATCAAACGTAATAGTGCTACATGTTCCTTGAGAAAAATACATATCATCCAATAGTCCATATAAATTTCTATTAAATTGTGAATAAACTCTCTGAAAGATGCTATTACAATCCTGGAGAAAACTTCAGGGTAATTCTTTAAGTCAAATGGCATCACATTATATGTGAAAGATCCTCATTCTGGTATGAATGTGGTCTTATTTTTGTCTTCTTGGAAATCCTTACTTGGTGATACCCTGAAAATCCATCTGTGAATGAGTAAGCTTCCTTCCCCACAACCTGTTCTAGCACCTCATCAATAAAAGATGTTGGCAAAGGTTCATGCACACAAGAAGAGTTAAGCCTTCTATAGTCTACACAGACCCTGATATCCTCTATGCCTTTCTTGCCTTGAATGACTATTGGGTTGACCCATTCTTCTTCTTCCACTTCAAAAAAAAGTCCAACTTCCAACATCTTGTATATCTCCTTCTTAACCTTCTTGTTTACTCTAGGTTTAAGGCGGTATGGTCTATGCCTCACAGGTTTGGATCCTGGTTTCAATTCGATTTTCATTTCTCCCATAACTCCTTTGATTCCCTTTAACACTGAAAAGGTCTTTGGGAACAAATCCTCATATTCCCACAACAAACTTTGTATTTCCTAACTAGTTTTCTCATGCTAGTAGTCTCCCACCATAGCTATCTTAGGTTTCTCTGTGGTCCCTATATTGACTTTGCGCAACTTTAATGGGTGATTGTAGGAACTATCAGTCTGACTGGGTATGGTGTTATGGATTTCTTTGTTCCCTTCTATATATTTAATGGATAGGTTTCTCAATTCCTCTAAATCATCTCAAATTTTTGAATCCCTGCTAATATTATAGCATTCTATAGGCTTCTTGGTTGAGGGTAGGTGAAGGTTAGTGTGAATTTCTCGGCTATGTTTTGCACATACCACTAGTTTTGATTTCCTATTACTATTATCTGTCAAAAGAAAATTCTTAATCTTTTGTAGGACTACTTCAAGCTTAGGGTACTTAGTTGTAAACGATAAGTCCTTGCAAAAATGAGCTTCCCACATTTTCCAATTGTTGGTATTTCTTCTAGTTTCCTCATGTATGAACCAAGCTTTCAGGATTGGACCTAGTGAGAGGGTATTTCCGTAACTTTCCACTATGTCACGTACTATTCAATATGTTCTATAGGATTAAATTCTCCATTGAGCAGTTGCACAACTTGGAAATCCATCAGCATCTCTGATTCCAGTTGCTCCTTTTTCCGAAACCTATACTTGATAGCTTGCTTCACATCGTCCCAATTTCTGAGTAAGGATTTATGATTGGCCCACCATCCAGAAGGGGTTTCATGGAGGGATACATCTAGTACTAAGATCCTTTGATCCTCTACTACCTTTTCTTCAATGATGAGAAGAAAAATATCGATTCATAAGGTGCCATCATATAATGGGTGTTCTCTAACTAGTTTCTTTGACAATTACGCATCTCCTTGAGAATTGTTTGTACCAGCCTTACTGCCAACTGTCAAATGCCAATTTTGAATCTTTGTCTAGTGACTGTATACTCCTCCAACTTAATGATACATCAGTAGTAGGATTTATATAATCGTCTCTTGTTCCTACAGTTACAGTGTACAATTGATCCTAGTCTTCTCCCTCCATATTATTGTCTTTTGGCTCTGTATATCTGGGCCCCACATATGGATCCAAGTGTTGAACTACCTTGATTCCATCAGCCTCAAAGTTCATGGTATCTTTTTTTAATTCAATTATTTCATAGTTGTCATAGGCCCAACAAATCCCAAGTAGTGCAGGGTAAGGGTCGTTATCCCCCACGATTTGAATCACTTCAAAGTCAACTATGGTCTTCATGCCCGCAACATCTATTTCGACACTCTCCAGTCTTCCTATTGGGAAAATACAATATTGCTTGGCCATTCTTATCTGAATTGGGGAATATGTCAGCCTAGGTTTTCCTAAGGCTTCCCAGGTCTTCTTAGGTAGAATGTTCACATTGAATCTTAGATCCAACATGACATCCTTAATCTCGAATTCATCTAACTGGGCTACTAGTATGAATTCTTTTCCAGTTCATACTTTTCTTCTATGCACTCTCTGAGTACTCTTCCCAGGTAGATTAGTCCTTATTCCAACTTCTATAGGTTCTTCATTACCTAAAACTAGGTATAGCGCTTTGCACAACTAATTTGTTAATTGGTTGTTACTGAGAATGTTAGAGAATAATTGAAACCAAAGGTCGACTACATTTTGAGGTTGCTCAGGTTGTCTTGGCATGACTGCATGGTTTCTGGGTGCAGGGGGTGAAGCAGGGACTTGTGCAATATTAGGATAAATAATAGGCTATGGGGGTTTCTCTTGCATCTCTGGGCTAGGGATATCCTGAAATACGTCTATGACATATTTAAAGAACAAATTTTGTTTTAGAGGGTCATACCTGTCTTCTTTAGGTGATTCTTTATGGATCTGAGGTAGAGTATCAACATCATCTCTTGTCTTTTCTCCTCCTCGAGTAACGATATTGAGGTTTGGTAATTTTCCTTTACTAACTCTCTTGATTTCTCAACTGATGAGGTTAGTTCCTAATTGACATACCCTATCTTCCCATTTTGCAATTAGTTCTGGGCAGTCTTTAGTTGCGTGCCCATTGGTTTTGTAGTGAGAGTACCATGGCCTCTTTGGATGAGGATAGTCTCTAGACATATGGACTTGCTCATCATAGTTATAACATCTTCTTGTGCTTCTCCCCCCAATTCTTCCTACTCTGAAGTCTCCTTCGGCTCCACCTCCTCAACCTCTTTCCGGTCCCTGAGGGATTTCATTCAACCTGAAGGTTTTTCAGTCCAGCCTGTCTCCAAGTGCATCCAACACTCTACATTGATTGTTAGTATGTGTGGTAGATGCACAAAAATCATAGTGTATTGTATTTGGTACTTTCGAATATTTTTGCATAATGGGGCATTGTCTCGGCCCATGCCCATGGATTCATCAAATCTCACAATACTCAACTGCTAGTCCTACTTGGCTCCTTGGAAAATCATGATATGGGGTGGGGTTATGGAATGGTAAGTTCGCAGACATTTGCGAAACTCCTCTCGTGGGTCCTGGTGAGGGTCCCATCAGATTCCGAGGAGGTCCCATTCCCCTCATTTGTGGACATTCGTTCACCATATGTCCTTCTATATAAAATCCGGTGCACTAGACCTGCAGTCGTCCTGGTCTAGGTATTGTCAGTTCTTGAATATTTTCCATAAGCGTTGATATTTTCTCTTGTAGTTTCTCCAAATTTGAATCTTCTAGATATCTAGTCACTCTCAGGATCCCAGGGTATCCCTCCACAGCTTCAATCTTCATTGATTGCTCCAAGGCATGTTAAGCCCTAATATTGGCTCATTAACCCTTAATTGGGGCATATTAGATTAGTAACGTTATTTTATTTATGTCAGCTTTCTCATTAACCCTTAATTGGGGCATATTATATTAGT
>SNQJ01S0010802.1:15593-37453 GCA_010110895.2 Picea sitchensis | reverse complement strand
AACTCTGGATGCTTCTGTATAAAAGACTCATCTTCCCAAGTGGAATCTTCAGCCGGTAGTTTATATTACTGATGTTGGATGTTATCCTTTAAAATTCCTGGATCTGGACTCATGTTGCAGAGATCTAACTCCCAAAATGGTGTACAAATTACATTACAGAATCAAAACTCTGACCTCTCAGTTGCATACGATAACTATGACATCAACCTAACAGTAAGGGATAGGGTTGAACTGAACACAATCATAATTCAACAAAAAAAAAAACTTTTTACAATCATATTCGTCCCTATATATAAGATAAGTTGTGTCTTATGCCTTGTTTTGCACGCTTTCTTGTTCTGTTGCAACTGTTTTTTCTTTGTTGGCATTGTGTTGTCGCTTTTCACAAATGATTTATGTTGTTTCTCCTTGCTCTGTTGTCGAGCTTCTTCTAAAGCTTGCGCAACTTGTACTAGGCCAAAACTTGCGCAATTCTTTATCCAAAAATGAAGGGCCCAACAGGGGATTTTCCCTGCTAGTAGTTTGATCCCTGAGTGATCCATCGATTCGATGCTCCGAGGAAGTTTTTTCATTGTTGCGAGAGGTGAATAATCCCTCGAACCTCCAAAGTCAGGACGAAAATATAGATCGTTGATGTAGTGAACGAGCGTAGACTGTTGATCCTTAGACTCTTCATGAGTTTGGTGGTTCGGTTATTCAAGGAAAGTGTGTTGATTGTTGTTGGATTGGGGAAAACAACAGAGCCCAGAGTCCCATAGCATCGAATATCCCTTTCACCAAATGCTCGGTCACAAGTTGTGGTCGCATGCATGGTTTTCCTGGACCAAAGTAACCCTCACAAATTTAAATTTTTCTCCTGTGTATTTTTTAATCCTGTGGGTAAGTTAAGTGAAGGGGTCAGTGGGATCCCAAGAGTCACTCTGTCTCCTATGTAATTTGATTCTAGATCGAGATTTCACATATTCCCATAGGGAGTTTTCATCAGGTGGTATTACAACAGGAATAATATCTGTAAGAAGAAACATTTGGCATTCATGCCGCCAACGAGACATAGGGAGAGCTCTATAGTCAATGCATCTATGGGGGAGTAAATGAGACAACTTCGAGCAAGGCTCGATGCCATGGAAACAAAACAAAATAAAGGATAGAACTAGACATTGGAATTGTTAGTAACACTTAGAGAGAAAACCAAGAATAATAAGAAGTTGCATGAGGAGAAGCATCAAAGGAGTCATTGCTGAGAGTTTTTGTCAATCTAGGAACCAGAGGTAAGATGGAAGTACCAATATACGAAGGTAATTTAAATGTAGAAAAATTTATTTACAGGGTAATTACTTTAGACAAATATTTTTACTATGAGGAGATTGATGATGAGAAGAAAGTAAATCATGTTGTGACTAGGTTGAGTGGACATGAAACTTAATGGTCGGATGAGTTGCAGGCTGACAAAAGGAGAAAAGGTAAGTCCAATATTAAAATTTGGGAAAGAATGGTAACTAAGCTTAAGGATAAGTTGATACATAGGGATTATCAATTGAATATGTTCAGAAGGTTATAGAATCTGAGACATACGGGTTTTCGAGTGAAAGAATATACTGAAGAATTCTATAAGTTGAATAAAAGATTACGACACAAGGAAAATGACAAAGATAAATTCGATATGTATATAAATGGATTGAGGTATGAATTCTAGGATGAAATTATCATGATGACAATGCGGACCGTATATGATGCTTATCAGGAATCCTTGAAGGCAAAAGAAAAATTGGTGAGGAAGAAAAGTCAGAATAACAGGGGAAAGAATCCTAACAGAGGAAAAGGAACCAACATAGAAACATTCCAGAAATCTAGGGAAGAAGATGGAGGATCTAATAGCCAAACAAATAGATGAGACTCTATAGTAAGGAGACATTTTCCAAGAGGCAAAGGAAATGAAAGAGGAGGAGAAATCAATTTTTACGCTTGTAGGAAAACACGGCACATGCCTTGGGAATGTCCTGAAAATAAGAATGAAGGGGTTAGAGAAGCTCACATTTTTTAGGCACAATGGAGGAATGTGGAGACAAACATAAAATCATAATAAGTTGAGGAGGGAAGATCTCTCATGATGAGGAAATCTCTTGTGAAGTCAGAAAAAGAGGTGTGAGAACCAATCCAAAGAAATATTTTATTCATAATTGCTTACAAGACCAAGGAAAAAGTATGCAAGGTGATCATAGATAGTAGGAGAATTGATAATTTGGTGTCCACAAAGATGGTGGAAAATTTAAAGTTGGATACGACAACACATCCAAGTCCATACAGGGTGTTTTGGTTACAAAAAGGACACTGAGTCATGGTAAGTAGACAATGTAAAGTTGATTTTAAAATTGGTAGTTAGAAGGATGAAGTTTTATGTGATGTCATACCTATGGATTTTTCTCATGTTCTATGGGGATGCCTTGGAAATATGATAGAAATATCTTACATGATGGGAGGAATAATACTTATACCCATGAGAATAATGTGTGTAAGCATATGTTGTTACCATTGGAGGATAAGGGAGTCAAAGAGGAGGTTATTCTGAGTAAATTTCTCATGAGTGGGAAGGATATATTGAAAGAAGTTAATAAAGATCAAGAAATGTAGTTTGTTTTTATCGGTAAGTCGAGATTTAGCCCTACAAATAATTCTATGAATGATTTTCTTGTGAAAGTTCAGGAATTGTTAGATGAGTTTTTTGACATTGTGGTGGATGAATTGCCTCATACTTTACCACCCATAAGGAGTATTAGTTACCATATTGACCTTATTCTAGGAGCAAGTTTGTCGAACAAAGAAGCATATAGATTGACCCCTTAGGAGAATGAAGAGGTCAAGGAGAAGGTCCTAGAGTTGTTGGATAAATGGTCGATAAGAGAAATTTTGAGCCCGTGTGCAGTACCAATTGTGTTGAGTCCAAAGAAGGATGGAGGTTAGATAATGTGCATAGATTCTAGAGATATCAACAAGATAACAATCATGTATAGATTTACTTTACCCAGAATGGATGATTTAATGGATTTCTTGAGTGGAGATAATTATTTTTCCAAAATAGAATTGAAAAGTGGTTATCATCAAATAAATATGAGAGAGGGGGATGAATGGAAGACAAGATTCAAAACAAATGAAGGGTTTTATGAGTGCCTTGTTATGCCATTTGGTCTAAAAAATGTTCCAAGTACATTCATGAGATTAATGAATGAAGTGCTCAAATATTTTATTGGGAAATTTTTAATTGTCTATTCAGATGATATCCTATTTTACAATAAGATTGAAGAGAGAGATTTAAGACACTTGAGGATGGTATTGAGGAGATTGTGGCAGGAAAAGATGTTGGTGAACTTGAAGAAGTGTTCTTTCATGAAGATAAAACTTGTGTATCTGGGATTTGTAATCTCTTCAAATTAATTGAAGATGGATTTAGAGAAGGTTAGAGATATAAAAGAGTGGCCTTCTTCAAGAAGAGTGTTTGAGGTAAGAAGTTTTCATGGATTAGCAAGATCTTACAGAAAACTCATCATGAATTTCAAAAGTATTTGTGCGCCCATACTGGATACTATAAAGAAAGAGCATGGATCCTTTCACTGGAAAAAATAATCCGAGAAAGAATTTAGAATGTTAAAGGAAAAGATAATAGAACAACCCATCTTAATTCTACCAGACTTTAGGAGGACTTTCCAAGTCAAATTTGATGAAAGTGGAGTGGCCATCGGTGCAATTTTAAGTCAGGTTGATAAGCTTATTTCTTATTTTAGTGAGAATGTGAATGATGCTAACAATAAGTATTCAACAAATGACAAATAATTCTATGCTATAATTCAAGATTTGAAAAAAGTGGAGACATTATCTTATACCAAAGGAGTTTATTTAATATACTGACAATCATGCTTTGTAGTTCATAACCAGACAAGAGAAGTTGAACCAGAGACATGCCAAATGGGTAGAATTCGTGCAGAATTTTACTTTTTTTTACTAATTATATTAATGGTAGTGCTAACAAAGTTGTTGATTATTTGAGCATGAGATGTTTAATCTTGAAGGAATTCCATGTGGGGACTTTAGGGTTTGAACACCTCAAGGAGATGTAACAGGAAGACCCAAATTTCAAGGGAGCCTATGAATCTTGTGAAAATCCTTTGTTAAGGAATATAAGGCAATGGATGGAGTACATAATCTAAGAAGGATTGATTTTCAAAGGAAGTCAGTTGTGTATTCCTAAATTCTCAATGAGGGACAATTTGTTGAAGGAAAAACATAGAGAAGGATTGGATGGAAATTTTATCCATGATAAAACATTTTCACTGTTAAGTTCTTCATACTATTTCCCAGGCATGAGGTATTATGTGAATCAATTTGTGGACAAATGTAGAATTTTCCAGTATTCTAAAGGGAAGCAGTAGAACATAGGATTATATCAACCATTTCCTATTCCAAATAGGCCATGGGATGTTATAAGTGTGGATTTTGTTCTGGGATTGCCAAGAACAAGGAGAGGAAATGATTCAATATTTGTGGTAGTTCAAAAGATTTTAAATATGGCACATTTCATACCATGTCATAAAACAAGTCGTGATACTCACATAGAAAATATGGTTTTCAAAGAGATTGTGAGATTGCATGGATTACCTAAGAGTATAGTCTCAGAAAGAGACACCAAATTTGTGCGAAACATTTGGAGTAATTTGTGGAAGAATATGGGGATAAATTTGTCTTTTAGTTCAACATATCACCCTCAAATAGATGGACAGATCAAGGTGATGAATAAGAGCTTACGGAATCTTCTAAGAAGTTTGGTAATTGAACATAACAGTTAGTGGGATCAAATTCTTCCTCAAAATGAATTTGAATATAATGACTCAACAAATAGGAGTACTGGTAAGAGCCCAATCCATATAGTGTATGGATTGCATCCTAGAGGAATTTCAAAATTGAGAGATTTGAGACAAGATAAATTTTAGAGTGCAGGAGCAAAGGATTCCACTCTAGAAATGCAGAAATTGCATGAACAAATCAAAGGACAAATACATGATAGCAACCATAAATACAAGAATAGAATAGATCAAAGAAGAAGATAGGTGAATTTTGAATTTGGAGACCAAGTTCTATCACACCTAAGGAAGGAAATATTTCCAAGAGGGAAATATAATAAACTAAAGATAAATAAGATAGGACCCTGTAAAATCCTCAGAAAATTTGTTGCAAATGATTATGAGATTGAGCTGCTAGAGGACATTGAAATTTCACCAATATTTAACATAACTGACTGATATCCTTACAAAATGTATGACACAGGAGAAACAAATTATCAAGAGGAGATTATGTGGATGCAACAGATGCCCATAGAAGAGAAGCCTCAGGTATGAAATATTTTAGATCAGAGAATTTCTAAGAGAAACACGAGAAAGGTTTAATATGAATATCTCATTAAATGGAAGAATCATCCAACAGAAGATGGCAGTTGGAAAACTGAAGCAGAAATCTAGAAGCATGGAAAGGATGCAAAGGATCTCATGGACATGACCCCATGGATATTTTACCCAGGGGAGTATGATGCAGGGGTATCATTGTCATGATTAATGAATCTTGGTGGAAGATGATTGAGCATCCAACGCAACACACTTTAAATTGTTTTGGATCCTAAGGAGGGAATGTCAATTTAATTTTGAGGTTATTTTAATTAAATATCCCCGTGAGGTATTCAAGATAGAGCCATTGTGTATGCTCCTAGAAAATTTAATTGTCTTTAATAACTATAGGATTGTAAATATTTTGAGATTCGACTCATATATAAATTGTAATTATTCATTTATTATAATCAATTTAGTGGTAGGAAAATTTTAATTGTGATACAAAATCACTAGAGTATTCTGGAGGGAAGGTTCAAGAAGCCCCTTCATGTATAAATCAATGTAATCTATGCCCCGAAGAGGTTGTTGAAGAGTATTGAATTTTTTTTAAGTTATTGTTGAAGAAATGTAAAATAGAGGAGAATTACATTCAAATCTCTGAGACTCTGAATTTGTTTATATCTATGTATTGGATAAATGTTGTGTTATTATCTTCGTTTTTTTGTATGTGTCTAAATTTTTGGTTGAATGAGTTCTAAATGTTGTTGTAAGTTTCAATTTTGTCTCTTCTAAGAATCACAGTGCAAGGAGTGCATAGTGACAATACAAGGAGTGCAGAGGCTGAACCATCTACAGGTTCAGAAAATCAGGAGAGATAGTACAAGTTTGCATAGAGAAATACCAAGGAGTGTTCCTACACTCAAATAAGTGTAAAATATCGAAGGGGAGGTAGAGTGAAAAGAGTGCACAGATCCCACACTTCATTAAGTGTTGATAAATATCAAGAGAGATAACACAAGGAGTGTGCAAGTGACTTTTCCAAGTCCCAAGCTCAGGAAACAAGCACAATGTGTGTGCCATAGTTCCAGTCATTCAAGTGATGAAGCTCAAGTAGGGATAGTGAGTGTAAGTCCCCAAGAGGATAAATACCTTTGTTTAAGGTTGAATGGATGAGATATATCCAGGAGGAGTCAAAATGCCTCACAGTTGTTCGATCGGGAAAAGGAGCAAAGTCATTAGGTGTTAAGTCCCTTAGACTTTGCTGCTCCAAAAATTTCTAGGTTGTTTGTTACAAGGTAGTCCCAAAGCCCCAAATCTTTGAAGTCCCAGAGAAAATATCCACCATAGATTTTTGGGTCAGCGCAATTTGTTGGATCGTCGAGTGATTCATCGATTTGACACTACAGGGAAGTTTTGTCATTGTTGCACATGGTGAATAATACCCCGAAGCTGCGAAGTCCCAGAGAAAATCTAGATAGTTGATCTAGTGAAGGAGCATGAACTGTTGGTCCTTGGACTCTTCATGAGTTCAACGGTTCAGTAGTTCAGGTAAAGTTTGTTGATTGTTTTTGGAGCAGGGAAACTCCCGAAGCCTGGAGTCCTGGAGCATCAAATAGCCCTTTCAGAAAGCACTTGGTCACAAGTCATGGTTGCATGCACGAGTTTCCTGGACCAAAGGAACCCTCATGAATTTAAATTTTATGCCTATGTATTTGTGAAGCATGTGGGTAATTTAAGTGTAGGGGTCGATGGGATCCCAAGAACCAATCTGGATCCTATGTATTTTGATCCTAGATTGGGAGGTTTTGCAAGCCCATAAAGTGTTTACATCAAGCACCCTTCCTACAAAATTTATTCATGGACATCATCTTCAAAGATCCAAGGATTCACCCAATGTGTCACCATTTGTTGTGACATGCACTACAACCCTCCATTTTTCATTTGACTCTGTTATTTCCCTAAAACAATGATCCTCCTTATTTTTTGAGCCTAATACAAAGCCTCATAAGCCCCTTCTTCATATAAATAATCTTATGGTAATTCATGTTTCACTTGGAAAACAAATAAGTACTTAATTTTGCAATCTAAATTTTAATCAACAAAGTTACTTTCAACTCCTTTGAGTAGTTCGAAGAAGTTACTTCAAACTCCTCTAAATAGTTCGGAGTAGTTACTTCAAACTCCACTGAACAAGTTCAGAGGATTGTCTTTCTTTCATTATGATACATAACGCTATCGAGAGAGTTTAGGAGAACTCCACCAATCATATCATAGGAGTTACTTCTAACTACTATGATATGTTCGAAGGAGATACCTTTAACTCTTATGAATTGATCGACCAACTTGTTCTTAACTCTTCTGAATTAACCTACCCCATCCACCCCATTAAATGTCATAATTAACTATTAGGCTATATAAAATGGAATGGGGTCTGGGTTTATTATTATTCGACCATTTTCAATCAAACAAGTAAAATCAAAGGATAAAAGTGTTGAGTTGAACGATGTTTGAAACTCTCTTATCCATATCCAACACATGGAATCTTAGGTCAGGTAAGGTTACCTCACTCTCTCCATTTTATTTAAGCTAGGATTAGGTCTTTGTTTTAGTTATTCTTTCCCCTTTTCCATAGATCATATTCCTCTCTTTATGTCTCTTTGTCTCTTCACTCTAACCATGCCTTTTCCTTTTTCCACGAGACCTATATTTGTTATGAATTTATTTTTGGCTATGGAATACACAAAAATTTGTATTTCCCCCTCCCTCTACTGTGATGGACTTATCCTTATCCTCTCACTTTGCCATTGCAAGCCCCAAACTCGTCCAAGGCATGAAGTATTTGAAATGAAATTTCCCTAATATTCCCTCTTACTCTTCTAAGATAGTCGTAGTTCTCCTGATCACTCCCTTTTTAATGGAAAATCCTAATCTAGAAACCTTCATAGTAACTCTCTGATCATATTGGATAAGTTACTACTAACTTATCTAATGTGCTTGGATGAGTTGACATAAACTCTTCCACGTTGTTTTAGAATAAATGGAAACAACTCCTATGATCATACTAGAGGATTTTCTTTTAAATCCTTCGATATGATCAGAGGATTTCCTGGTAATTTCTCTGAAATCCTTAATACAATGACTAACCCTTATGAATACATGTCAGAGGAGTTACTAACAACTCCTCTGATATGCTCAGAGGAGTTGTTAATAACTTGTCTAATACAATCAGAGGAGTTGTCACTAACTCTTATGATATTCCTTAAGGAAGTTGTTTTCTTATGATTTTATTTCATCTTTCCAGGATGATTCCCAAGATTTTAACCCCAAAATATCATCGAACATTGTCTATTGTTAACCTAATATTTTCAAGGATAATTTTACCTTGACATTTTTTCATTAATTCTTAAAATTGTTCGATTGTTTAACTGTTTCCAAATAACATGCTCTAAATTGATCGTGTATGCATATTTAGGAACATCACCATGAATGAATAAAATGATGAAAGCAACAAGGGCTGAGCCATCTAACATCTACCAATAGATAGTAGAGATAGAAAGTGTCGAAACCATATATGATGATACGACGAGACTCCTAGACAAAGATGGAGAATCCTTAAAATGGGGGGAAGTATATTATATGTTTAATAAATAAAACTTCCTTTTGGAGGTGGAGGAACCAGATGATCTCCAGGTGTTTAGGAATATCATAAAATTGGTAATTTTCATAATGGAAGCACATCCAACAATTTTCCCTTATGCAGACGCCATTTCTTGTATTTTGAAAAATGAAGACATAGATAGTTGGTATGTCTTTAATGCAAGAAAATAATTGATAGCTTCATTCATGCATGATGATTTAGATAAGTGTTACCATATTGAAGTTGGAAACAAAAGACTATATGGTCAAATCCTTAGTGAATTGGAGCTTACACTGAAAGATTTATTCACCACATGGTATGAAGCATACAAGCAGTTTAAATATTGGCCCAAGAGTCAATACACAACAACCAATTTAAGGAGACCCAACCAATATATGGTAGCCATGCTATGAAAGTTGTATGGGGAAACAGATGCAACTCATTTTCCCCTATCATACATGACCCTATTTTATTTCTGTGCATATGTCGTGGTCTCATTCAACTAGGTAGACATTTTGTTTGAAAATATCAAAGATGCCATTTTTTCAATTACACAAGCACAACTAAGAAGCTTCCCCAATTTCCATATGTATTCATATATTCTAGACATAATCTGTATCGCACACAAGTATACAAACATGGGATGGATTTGGTTTCCCTCTAACATTGCTATACACATCTACTGCAAGGTGATTTGGGAGCACAAATAACAAATAAAATATCAAATAATATGTGATCATTTTCTTACCCCATTGTATGAATTTATTTTTTGCATCTCCCCACCTTGTATGAAGGACAAATACATAGCAGTCATAAGAAGGATTGGGGACTGGTATTTAATGGATCATGGTACCTATATACGGATATTTGGTGCAATGAAACCACCCCATCTACTCCCTCAGTTCATTCCTGATAAACTTGTAATCCAGGAAGTGGCATATCAAACTATCATAAATGGGGCAGGAGGAATTTTTTACACATTAAAGAAAGAAATTTTGCCTCCACTACCTCTTTACATTGGAAACTATTTCATTGAAAACACCAAACAATCTTAGACAGAAGTATACGTCTTTCTTTCCTACCACTTTGGAGATGAAATATTCAGGAGGCACGACCCAAAGAACATCATCAAAGAGACTTACATCACATGAGACTCCCATATGAGTACACCAATAAGTTATCAGAAGAAGAAGAGGTGCATCAAAATTCCATAACTTATGAGGAAGTTATATTCAGTAGCTCGGGCCATCCTAAAGGAAGAATCACATAAGAATAAGTTGCAAGGGAAGCAACCAGAAAAAATGAAGAGTGAGATGAGGCTGGGAGATCTTCCCCAATATCGGTATGAACTGATTCAGGTTCTTCAGAAGAGGATGAATAGGCACCAATAGATAAAAAGAGAAGAGATAAAGACAAGATACTAAAAAGGAGAAATGACTCCAAAAAGAAAAATAAAATAGAAGCCAACAAAGCAAAATCCAGGGAAAAAAATGAAGTGAAAGATAAAGGTGAAGATAAGGAAAAAGATGAAGCTGAAGTGAAAGGTGTTGCAGAAAAGAAAAATGAGCTAGTTGAAGTAGCAATAATGGAAGAATAACTAGCAGAGAAATAAGCAATGGATAAATTTGTTGAAGAATAAAGACAAAAGAAGAATGTAGATGATAGAGAAGATGACATGCACCCGATGGAATTGGATATCCCTAGAACGTCCACTGCAGATACATGAGCAGAAGAAACGAGCAGTGGTTTAGGTCTTGGGCCATGGGAACCTTTTCGGTTAGCCAAAATATTGGAATTATGCAGTTTCACATACTATAATAAAAATGGTTGAATCATGAAAGAAAGAGTGAAAAAGGTTCAATAAACAAAAGGATCCCCTTTTTCAGTGGTTACTCAGGTCCCTATCACAGGAGATGTTACGTAAGACCCTATGGAAACATCTAGGGAAGGATTTTCATTTTTGGATACAACCATGTACAATATATAGAAGATGTGCCAATAGAACAAAGAAAAAGAAATGAGGTTAAAAGAGATAGAAGAGAGGCTTCAACAAGTAAATATTGATGAAGGTAGTCTTATCAAATTTAACACCAGTGCAGAAAAAGTGAGGAATGATTTTGAAGGTTCCTTCATTGACATGTATTCCAATCTACATTTCTTCCAAAATGTGGCTACAATAGTTATTGGCCAAAACAACTAGATACAAATGCAGTTGACACAATACAACACTATACGTGAAGGTATAATTGACATTGATAATTTGATAGTAGAGAACCATTATGCACCTCTAGAGCTATATAGGCCCTCAAAATCTTCAGCAGGTAGGGTAACATGAAGACAAATAAGTAACCAAGGAAATGGGGATATGTTAAAGGACTCAAAAATTTGTCCAAGAGATGATAATGAATGGGCATCTCTGACTATTAGATGAACTAGGGAAGAATGTGGTAACAGAGGAATTGGTAAATGAAATCCAAGATAGCATGAGTCAAAGGAAACATATAGTATAAATGACAACCTTTGTCTCTACCGATATCATTGACCATCATGTATTACATTCGCTAAAGCTTCACACTATGATACATGATTTCATGACAAAGTAGGAGAAGGATATGATAAAATTTGATGATGTCATCACCATGATTAAAGAAACAATGGAACATATATTCTACAAGAGAATTGAGTGATTGTATAATCAATTAGAGGCTTGGAAAAATTATCTCCAAAGAAAACGTTAATAGGAAAACGACAAACAATTATTTTTCTTTTGTCCTTTTCCTAAATACCTAAAATTTTGTCCTTTCTTCCACTTGTCATGAGAAAAGGGAAGGTGAACAATTTTGTAACTACCTCTTCAAGAAGAAGGAAAAAAGAAAACTAGGAGTTACTGCTTGTTTCTATAAAATAGACTAGAGGTTCCTTTGAGAGGGAATTTTGTTTGGCTTCTCAAGCATTGTGTAGACCCAATAACATTTTTGAGAACTTATACAGTGTTAGTGAATATTGAGAATCCCTCAGGGCCAATGTCTTACAAAAGGAATTTTGTGTATAAAATTATCGAAAGTTTGAACTAATTCAAGTGAAGATATTTGTTGTTTGTATGGACTATAAGAATGATTTTTTTTTTTTTTTTTAGACTAATTCTTATGCAATCTTTTTCATTTTTCAGTTATTGAAATTTATTTCAATATTTAAATGCCTTGATATTTGTGGGTTATTATAGTGTATGTTGTTGTGATCTAGATGTTGGACAACTAAGAGGGGGGGGTGAATTAGTTGTTACTGTGCTTAAACAATTATGCCTATTTTAAACTCTTTACATAACACTCAATGATAATCACAATAATGCAGGGAGGTAATAAATAGAGTATTCAACATCAATCACACACATGAAATATACAGAGACAGACATTTCCTAAGAAAACCCATAAAGGGAAAAACCTCTTCTTCTTGATATGATATGTAATCTTTATTTTCTGTACATTATCATTCTTATGAACTCCAACTCCTCCTGAGGCTACAAACTTTGTTTTACAAGAAGCAAATTGTTGAGAGAACCAACTCTCTGATTTATCTAGCACCAACTACCTAGTTTCTCTAGCACCCACTAGAAGGAAGCACCAACTCCCTGTGTATTTCAGCACCAACTGGATGGAAGCACCAACTTCCAGTTACACAGTTACCAACCTCTAAAAAAAAAGAACAATAGTTCTCTCTTGCACCACCCTATCACCCTCATTTTACTGGCTGCAACCAGATGGAAGCTACAATTCCCTGTGTTCAAGCACCTACTTGAACTTTTGAGGACAACATTCCTCTCTAGCACCTCCCTACCACCTTGAAATATAAATCTTTTTTTTTCTTGAATTTATCATAGTGATACAACATTTATCTATGGCTTACCAGTCTCATCATTGTTCTGCTACATTGCTCTGCTCTACCTGCATCAATATCCCTCTTCTCGCATAGTCTGCACTTTATGTTCTTCTCTGTTTTTATTCTCTGTGCGCCATCTCCCCTCTATGAGATATGCCTCTGCATTCTCTTCACTACATCATTGTTTTTCCCTACAGATAGTTCACTTCATTTCTTCCTCACTACTCTGTGTAGCTCACCCATGGACTCACCTAACTTCTTTGTCCTGCATATTTTCCTCACGTCGAGTAATCTGCCTGATCATCATGGAAACTCTTCATGTTCTATGGCAGTTCATCCATGTGTTTTCATCATCAATGAGCGTTATGTTGAGATTCCTTAGCTTCTCTGGTAGTTGAAACTTTTCATCTTCTCTGTTAGTTACAGCCAGTCAATTATGGCATCCTCGACTCCTAAGCCCCTTCCTTCATGTGATCAGTGGCGGTGACCATACGCTTAGGCTTATTGAGCACTTATCAATTCAACGATCACAATTCATTCTCCTGAAATGGACGACTGTCATAACTTTGACACTTTTCCCTTCAGAACTTTTGGGATTCAAACCTTTCGAAACTTTTGAATTAGAATATCCGAACATATCGGACGGTTCATATTAGATCTCAGAACCAAATCAATGGTTTAGCATTCATCCTTACAATCATCCTTCATTTCTTAATCCAACGGCCATGAATTAATCAAGAAATGAGATGTATGGCCACTGTTTACTTCGTGACTTTGTATATTATGGTTACACTATCCTTCCACTATATTTTTATCAACGATTGATAGTTCACCCAACATCAAATCAACGGTCAAGATCTCCTTCGGGTCTTCGGACTTTAGATATTTCGAGTCTCAACCCTTTCTTTCCTCTGTATGTCAATATTCCAAAGCTAACAATCCTATGACACATGTCCCTCTTGGATTAACAGTCGATGTCTCCTTGGGTCTCCAGACTTCAGAGATTTCAAATCTCAACCCATTCTTTCCTCCGGAGTGATCACCTACTGAGTCAGTCACAATACGGTGGAGACCGCTTGTTGATGGTTAACATTTTCACTTACACTATCCTTCCACTATAGTAGATCGACGGATGAGACTTCTCCCAAAGTGATCTTCATATCAGATGTCTTATGTCCACTTCGGGTCTTCGACATTCGGGACTTCAGGTCTTTGGGAGAGTATTGGTGGTAAAACTCCCAAAGAAAAACTATCAGAGTGACGTAACTCTTGCGTCACTTGATGATGTGTCACAAGCCAATCAGTTGCCACGTGTCACTCAGATTCATGATTTTCACATACCTGAAATATCGATTTCAACTTGACACTTGACGTTTTCTGACTATGTCAGGTGTCCTCGCTGACGTAGAATGCTGACGTGGTCTACCACTATTCCCTTTTGCTGACGTGGTATGTTGATGTGGTCTACTACATGACCAAAAACCTTTATCCAATGTTCCTCATTTGTCCTCCAAATCTAATGGTCCTCATTCATTTCGAATTTCTGGGTTTCGGGTATTTCACATCTCAAACCTTCTGGAGCGTAACCTCCTCGCAACTTTAAACTTGAACTAAATGTTGTTCATCGATCAAGATATTAGATAGATGGATTGATCTGTTAGCTTTGCGTCCCTGCTATCTTATCCTGTTCTTCCACTTGAAAGTGATCTGATGGCTGACGGGAATTCACATAATCGAATTCTCAAATCTCAAGCTCTCCAGAGTGTAACCTCCTTGCTTCTTTAGACCCGAAGTGAATGTTGTTCGTCCATCATGAACTTAGATAGATGAATCAATATTTCTACGATGCAAATTTGATAGCTTATCCTGTCCTTCCACTTGATAGTGATCTGATGATTGTTTATATTCTTGAACCAGATCCATGATAAAAAATGATTGTGGAACGATAATCTGCGAGTGTTTTAATTTGTCACCCAAACTCTGCATTGGGAAGATGTGCGCTATTGGAGAGTCAACCACAATCATCGATCTTCGAAGTTGTAATATTGTACGGTCCTAATTGATTGCGGTATTGGAACTAGATCGATGTTTAATTCTCCTTCCGATCTCCACAATTTATCCCTATCATTGATCTGGCGATTGGGCATCCAACGGTCACGACTTAATATGACTTAAACGCATTGTTTGTTGGATCAACCATAGTCATAGATATTCAAAGATATGAGATCTAACAATCTAGATGGATTGTGGGATTGTAAGTGGTGAGTATTTTAATTCATATTTCTCTCCTTGCAATGCAACCCTGCTGTTGATCTAGCTTGCAGATCCAATGGTCTCGATTTGATCTGAGTTTTATCGCGCCATCTCTTCTGATATTTTGATCTTCATTTGTTAACTCTCCTGATCTTTCATATCCATTTTCTTCCTTCTGCTCCACCTTATTTTTTTTCCATCAATGACAAGAACACTCTTGCCTTCCAAATATACCAACAATCTCCCCCTTTGGCATTGATGACAACCCTCAAAAGTTGCGCTAGACTTATTGGACCTCCAACTATAGCATCCAGACCATTCCTTTTGTCCCCTTTTGACATCAATGTCAAAGAAAACATGCTCCCACTTAGTTGTTGCAGTACTTTTTGGAGGTATCATATAATCAACCAACACATACTCCCCTATCAGGATGGACTCTCTTAGGTGAGAGTAGGTATGACACCCAACTTCTAAAGAAGATATTCAAAAGGTGTCTTGGCTAAAGGTTTAGTAAAGAAGTCTGCAGTTTGTTCTGTGGAAGGAATATAATTCAGCTGAACAACTCTATCTGTAACCTTCTCTTTGAGAAAATCATACTTTATTGGGATATTTTTCATCTTTGAATGGATAACAGGATTCTTCAAGACACTGATATCACTCGTATTATCACAGTGAAGTGAAATTGGATCAGTATAAGTTACCTTCAAATCTGCAAGAGTTTGTAACATCCATAAAATATGAGTGTAGCAAGTAGCAGCAGGAATGT
Source organism: Picea sitchensis (assembly GCA_010110895.2). NCBI lineage: Eukaryota > Viridiplantae > Streptophyta > Pinopsida > Pinales > Pinaceae > Picea > Picea sitchensis. The sequence goes on along the minus strand of SNQJ01S0010802.1, from coordinate 21,552 downwards.
ACTATGTCTCTATAGTTGATAATGAGATAGATCCCTTCTTTTTACTGATCCATGCTACTAACGAATCACCTAAGAAGAATTCACCTCCACTGGTTCTCTTTGTCTCATCCAAACAGTTTTCCCAATCAACATATGAATATGTAGTTAATTGTAAGTTCTGATTTATAGGATACCAAAGACCATAAGTCATTGTACCCTTCAAATATTTGAATATCCTCTTGAAAGATGCTAAATGACTTTGTTTAGGGGAAGACTGATAACGACCTACCATTCCAACAACCTTCATTATATCAGGATGGGATGTTTTGATGTACAAAATACTGCCTATCATTGATCGATATGTTCTTTGATCAACATCAGGTGAAATATCATCTTTATTGATCTTGCACCCGACCACCATAGGTGTACTGATAGGAGAGTAATCTTCCATCTGAAACCTCTTTAACATCTCTTTCAAATACTGTTCTTGAGAGATAAATATCCTTGAAGAACTCTGATTGATTCGTAAACCAAGAAAATATGACAGTTCTCCTATCATGGACATATCAAACTCAGTCTGCATTGAATTAGCAAACCATTGAATTGAATGTTCATTAGTGCATCCAAAGATAATGTCATCTACATAAACCACAACAACTAATAAATCAACACCTTTAGACTTTATATATAGAGTACTTTCAACAGTACCTTTGTTGAACCCTTTCTCCTATAGAAATTAGTCCAGTCTATGATACCAGCCTCGTGGTGCTTGTTTCAGTCCATATAATTCCTTTTTCATTTTATAGACATAGTTAGAATGATCTATCAGTGAGAATCCTTCAGGTTTCTCCATGTATAATTCTTCTTCTAGGTCTCCATTAAGAAAATCCGACTTAACATCCATCTGATATACTTTAAATTTCTTATGACATGCATAGGCTAGAACCATTCTGATGGCTTCCAATCTTGCCACTAGTGAAAAAGTTTCATCAAAATCTTGTCCTTCAACTTGTGGATACCCCTTATAGATCAATCTGGCTTTATTCTTAACAATTTGTCCTTGTTCATTTATTTTATTCTTAAACACCCATTTGGATCCAATTACATTCTTATCTGCAAGTCTAGGAACAAGCTCCCAAGTATTTTTCTTCTCAATCTGATCCAGTTCCTCATTCATTGATTTTAACTAATTTTCATCTTCACTAGATTCATTGAAGTTCTTGGGTTCCACCATGGATACGAATCCTATATGTGATTTCTTAGTGTTTTTTATTATCCTTCTCCTGGTTTGTATACCTTTGTCTTTCTCACCAATTATCTGACTTGCAGGATGATTCTTTTGAGTAATCCCGGAGGAAGGATTTGATGTTGTATGTTGATTTGAGTCTGGATGAGTATATACATATTCACCTGACTCAGAGTCTTCTTATTCTAATTCTTGGACCTGTTTAGCTTCAACTTCAACTATACCCTCTCTTGTTTATTTAGTATTGCTCTCCTCTCTTACCAGGACTCCTTCATCAACTTTTATGTCAATACAATCAACCAATTTATGCAGCCTCTTATTATAGCATCTGTATCTTTTACTATTTGTAGAATACCCTGAGAAGATGCCTTCATCAAACCTATCATCATACTTTCCAAGGTTTTCATTATTATTCTTTATGTAGTACTTACTCCCAAAGACTTTGAAGTGTTTGATTGTAGCAGGTCTTACATGCCACAACTCATAAGGTGTCTTGTCATTGTGTGGTCTAAGATAAGCTTTGTTAAGAACATGGATTGTTGTGTGTATTTATTCTACCCAGTAGGTTTGACTAATGTTCTTCTCATTTATCATTGACCTGGACATTTGCTGAATTGTTCTGTTTTGCCTCTCAACTAATCCATTTTGCTGTGGAGTTCCTGGGATTGTGTATTCTCTTTTGATCCCATGTTTATCATAGAATTCCTTGAAATCAATTTCCATAATTTATCCTCCTCTATATGATATTACAACCTGTAATATGTTGTCTGTTTGATTCTCAGTTAAAGCCTTAGATATTTTAAATTTCTCAAATGCTTCATCTTCTTCTTTGAGAAAAGAAACCCAATTGAGTCTGGAGTAATCATCAATGATCAGCATGAAGTAGTTTCTATTCCCTATGCCTTCATGTCTTGATGGTCCACATAGACCCATATGAGATAATTGGAGCGGTTTCTCTGTCGAAGTAGAGTTCTTGGATTTAAACTGTGTCCTGGTTAGCTTTCCTACTTGGCAGGGTTTACACACAGAATCTTGTGGCTTTGATATTCTTGGAATATCTTTTACTTCCTCATGACTTTTGAGCTTGATTAAGTGGTCAAAGTTTAGATGTCCAAGTCTCCTATGCCATAACCAAATCTCATCATGTTTTCTTATATGAAACTCTTCTCTATCTTCTTTCAGCACATATACATTATTATCTGTCCTTATTCCTTTAACCACCACTTGTCCTGAATTTACAGATTTTATCTTACAATCTTTGGAAGTGAACACCGCTTCACATCCTTTGGCACACATTTGAATTACACTGAGAAAATTATGTTTCAGCCCATCTACAAGAAGAACAACCTGGTATTTTCCTTTACCATTACTCAAACTCACCATCCCTTTACCCTTGATTTTACCTGGTTCATCATTTCCAAAGGTTACATTTCCTATTTTTCTTTTATTTATAGACATAAAATTATCCTTGTCTCTCGTCATGTGCTTGGAACATCCACTGTCTATATACCAGGGGTATTTTTGTTTTTAAGCTGAAAGTACTAGACCACATTTTTCACTATATTTATTTTTCCATGTGCTATCATTTCTAGCTAAAGGATTTATCCTTGGATCTGCCTTGTACTTATTCAGATGGCAGTTTATAGCTTTGTGGCCAAAGTTATGACAGTTATAACATTCGAGCCCATTGTTTAGTAAGTCAAAGTTATTGGTGATACGTTGTCTATTCATTGGTTTCTTAGTTCTATGTTGCAAGGATTGTTTATTTCTTGACCTCCCCATATGCATGTCTGTAAACTTAATTTGACAATTTGCAATCTTATGACCAAAATTAGAACAGTAAAACTAGTAGCCATAGAAGAAATTTTGGTTCTTGAAGGATGGCCTTCTTCTTGACATTTGTTTCTCCATCTTCTGATCTCTTTTTTTTTTATCAAGGATCATCTTGTCTTTACTATATTTTGGTGACAGACTACTCTCATGGTCTGATTATCTGCTAACTTGGAACTTGATCATCTTTACTGACTCTTTGCTTTCTGGTTGTTTTCTACTTGAACCATTTACATAACCTAAACCAGTCTTCAACAAAGGAGATCTTTGTTTTTCCAGAATGACGTTAAGTTCTAATATGTCTTTAACTATTGGAATATTTTGGAGATACAATGTTTTAAACTTCTCCATCTCTTTTTTGGTTTTTACTACCTCTTCTTCCAAGGCTTCACATCTTGCCTTATTTTTTGATAGTTTTTGTTTTGGAAAATCCTCTATTTTATTTGCCTCTTATAATTCCACTTTTAGTAGGGCAAAGTCGTCATTAGGTCATTTATTGTCTCTCTCGAACTATATCATCAATTGTTTTTTCTTTTTCTTCTTATATATGAGTCTAGAAATTTATTCTAGAGTATTGATCAATTATCCTTCCAAGTCAACCCTAGCTTCTTCATCGTCAACGTCACTTCCTGTGACTTGATTATCATAATCCTCTTTGGACATAACCATAAAGTCATTAATATTATCTTAACAGGAAGAGTCATTATCTGTGTCTTCTGAAGAGTCATCATTATTTACACATAGACTTTTCTTTTTACCAAATCTCTTGGGTTTGTACTTCTTTTCTCCCTCATAATTTTGATCCTCTTTCTTGTGTGGACACTTAGATTTCCACAATTAAAACATTTGAAGGGAAATTTTCCTTGGTACTTGCCTGATCCTTTCTTTAGTCTTCTCACAATTTTTTCTTGAATTTCATCAAGCTCAGAATCCTCATTCTTATCTGCTATAAATGATTCTTCTCTAGAGGTGAGTTTATCTTTACCTATCCTCATTTCATAGGTAGTCAGAGTTCCTAGAAGTTTTTCAATAGACAAATATTTTAGATAATTAAGTTCTTCTATAGCAGAGACCTTTGGGTTGAACCTATCCAGCAGAGATTTCAAAATTTTATGATCTAAAGTGACATCCTCAACTTTTTCACCAAGTCCTATCATTGCATTTACTTGTTCTTCAACTCTTAGAAAGTACTTCCCAATAGTTTCATCCTCTTTCATCTTTATTTGTTCAAACTGTAATCTATAGGTTTGAAGTTTGGCATCCTTTACCTTCTCATTACCTTCATAAATACTGATGAGTTTGTCCCACATTTATTTGTCATATTCTAAGTGCATAACTTTTACAAATTTTGTTTGTGCAAGCCCACTCAGAATAGCATTCATAGCCTTAGCGTTGAAGCTGAATTATAGCTTGTCATCCTTAGAAGCTAGTACAACTGGTTTTACATAATCAGTCTCTACCACATACCAGACATCTACACCTAAATCCATTATGTAGGTTCTCGTCCTGGCTTTCCAGTAGGTAAAGTTTGTTCCATTGAACAGGGGTCTTTGTTGGTTGAAGTTCCTTCATGATTAGTCATGTTTAATCTCTTGGATCTACCCTTCGATAAAATAGACCAGCTTAGATACCAATTTTTGGACAACCGAGAGGGGGGTGAATCAGTTGTTACTATGCTTAAACAATTATGCCTATTATTAGCACCAGAAGTCACTCCTGGATTGTAGTAGGAGTAAGCCTGATACCCATCAGTTTATATGTAACAATTTTTTTATAAAGGTTGATCAAAAGAGAAAAAACTCAGAATAATATCGTTTGAACTCATATTCCTGGACCAAGCTATGCATAAACATGTGAGGTATTAGTTTAACTTCAGACAATGAGCTATAAGAAGGGTGAGTAGGAGGAAGACTTCGGTGAGAAAATGCAAAGGTTTGTTGTAAGCATCAAGCTTCCAACAACCCAAAGAGGAAGAACTTAAACACAAGAATTTCTTGTATTCAAATTACAAGAACACTAAAAGAAATCATAACAACATTACAATTAAACATCTATCATAACACAATCACAATGATTCATGTGACTCAATCAATCATGAACTCTTTCAGTATTAGATGGAAACAAGATGGAGTAAGGAAGTTGTTTGTCATTATACAAGAAGTCTCACAGACATACATAACTAGGAAAACCAACGCTTCATCCAAACATTACAATAGGGAGCTTAGATATACCATCGATACTAACAAAAATGGCAAAAATGCCTCTAAATACTTGGAGCTAGCTCAGTTGCTAAAGACAGGATCTTTTCTGCATTCATGGATTTGCATTGGTAAGTTTCCCTGTTAGGATGCATATGCAGACGTCGGGAAGATTGCCCATGCAGTCGGTTGTCAGACACAATCTTTGTCAGGATGGACTTACAATCACCTCCTATGTTTTGTCTCTTTTTGACCTTCTATTTATGGAAGGAGACGACGTTCAACCACCGTCAACCACCTTAATAACTGCTTTCCCGGGATTAAGTAAGGCCCGGTCAATTCTGTTCTTGGACAATGTGGTGGCCTTTCATTGGTCACTGCAACTTTGTTGGACTACTACGAGGGGGTTCGTCTTGCAAACATGGGCAAGGATCTGGCGAGGAGAGCGGTGGCATCGACAATGTGAAGATGAGACGAGGGGTGCTAAGGTGGAAGCAACAGGTGGTGGAGAAGTGGGGCTATGACACCAAATGAGAAGTGCCACAGGAATATGGATAGGACACAGGTTGTAGTGGCATGGAGCATGGGGGTACAGGTGTCGGGAGATAATAGGGATGAAGGAAAAGGGGACATGACACCTGGAGCGTGGAGGACAGGTGTGTTATGGTGAAGGGTAGAAGGGAAGTGGGAGATGTGGCAGGGGTAT
>SNQJ01S0010802.1:2344-15108 GCA_010110895.2 Picea sitchensis | reverse complement strand
AATTGAATCTCGTCCGTAGATCTGGGCGTGAAAATCACAACCACCCAGATCCACACATCTTTTAAATCAAATATGCTCGCTCATAAACTTAGGAAAAGTGGGTCTTCAACCCACTTTTGTCATCTTTTTGCAAAAGGGGAGGTATTTGTTACGAAAACACCTCCCTTACAACATTAGGTGATAACATCAGGCTCCATGGGGGATGGAACACTCCCTGCAAGCTGCCAAGAACTTTACTACAACTTTAGTGCCTTGCTGTTGGGCTATGGGGTCATTTATTAAGTCGAAAATAAACTGGAAAAAAATATTTACAAAAAACATAAGAGCCATTTATGGCTCAAACAAAATACTTCTTCAGGAAATGCCCATTCATAGGGCCATTAAAAAATTCTTCATCATCCAAATTCTGCAACTTGTAAGTGTTGTTCAAGAATACTTCAGATATCTTAAAGGGCCCAATCTAGAGGGCATCGAACTTGTTGTGTTTCCCTCTATCTTGCCTGGGTGCATCCCACTTAAGCACTAGATCTCCCAGTTAGAAATGTTTTTTTCTGACCTTCCTGTCAAAGGTCTGCTTGATCTTCTGCTGATGATTGTGAGCTTTGTCCATTACCTTCTCTCTAGTCTTCTACACTTCCACCAGTTGATGAATTATTTTGACCATATTGTCTAGCTCTCCTTCATAATATTGAAAGAATTGTGCTATAGGTAGAGACAACTGAGTGGGAAATACATCTTTTGTCCCATAAACAAGTTGAAAAGGGGAGGTTACCAGGGACCTCTTTGTTGTCACTCGATCAACCCACAGAGAAAATTTTATCTTTGAATCCCATGCTTTCTTATTGTCTTCCAAAAATATTTTAATGATCTTGATTAGACTTTTATTAGAAGACTCTTCCATTCCATTTCCTTAAAGATAATAGGGAGTGGAGTGAATAAGTGAAATCTCGACTGCTCACAGAACCTGACCAGGGGCTCAGACTTGAAAGATGCAGCATTATCAGTGACAATTCTACTGGTAACCAAACCTTGCTATAATATCTTCAAGAAAGCCAATGATCACCTTGTGCAAAGCACTCCTGGTGGGGATAGCTTCTATCCATTTGGTGAAATAATCTATTGTAGTTAGAATCCACCTGTGTTGACCACTTGAAGGAGGATGAATCTCTCCTATGAAGTCCAACCCCCATTGTTGAAAAAGTCCTGAAGCTACTACAGGATTTAGTGGCAGAGATTTGAGCTCCTTCTTTCCTAAAACTTTTTGACATTTGATGCAAGATCTGAATTCTCTTCAGACATCGGTGAATAAAGTGGGTCAGTAGTAACCAACCCTAAGAATTTTTTGGGTCGAGGTCTTCCAAAAATGGTGTCCCCCACATAGGCTGCTATGAAATCAAATATAATCCTTTGGGCCTCCTCTGGGTTCAGACATCTTAGAATCACTCCCAGAGGATCTTTCCAATACAAGACCTGGTTAATAAGGAAATACATGATTGATTTGAGCTTTAAAGGTCTTGCCTTACTCTTCCCCATTCCATCAGGAGGCTTTAGCTCTTGCAAAAGATATATAATTTCTCCATACCAGGTGCATTCTTCTAACATAGGATTGTCTTGAGGACTGCCACAGACAACTCAGCCTGCTGAATTTTTGAGCAGGTGTTGATGAAGTTAACCCCCAAGGACTTACAATTGGATTCAACCAACAGCTTGGATCAACCCTGCCCTTTAACTAACTCAGTGGGATTTATTTCCAGATCAAACTCAAGGATCTTCACAATCCACTTTCTCCTTCTCCCATCTATGTTTGGCTAAATAAGAATGTCTTTCACAGAAGCTGAAGGGACATATGAAATAATTTTGGAATGCAGAACATAAAATCTGAAAGCCTTGAGAGATTTCACTAAGGCATAGGCTTGTTTCTCCATGATGTCATATTTGACCTCTGCATCTCTTAATGCCCTACTGAAAAATGAATTGGGCTTCTCCAACTCTTTTGCATTCTTTTGTAGTAAAACAGTTTCCTCTATGTCAAATGAAGCAAAAGAAAAAATCAGAAAATCCTTTGATTAATTAGGACTGATAAGCACAGGTGCCTCAATCAATGATTTCTTAATCTTTTCAAAAGAATTTCTGGACTCGACAGCCCACTTTACTTCATGGCCTTTACTGAGCATGGTTGTTATGAGTTTCACCATTTCATAAAAATTGGAAACAAACCTCCTCCGAAAGTTAATATTTCCCTGAAAAGACTCGACTTCCTTCCCAGACCTAGGTAGTGGTAGGGTTTGAATTTCCTCCACTCTACTGGGATCAATCTTGACTCCCTCAGCTGATACTATGTGATCCAACAATTTTCCCTCCTTCACAAGAAATAGGGACTTCTTGGGATTGAGGAAAAGACCAAACCTTCTGCATTTCGAGAATACTTTCCTCAGGTGTTGACGGTGTTCTTTATAAGAATTTGAGAAGACTGTAATGTCATCTATATAGATGACCACAAACTTGTCCTTTTCTCCAATGAAAGTGATATGCATGGCTCTCTGAAAGGTTGCCCCTGCGTTCATCAATCCAAAAGGCATTTTGGCATACATGAATTTGCCCCAAGGAGTGGTGAAGGTTGTTTTTTCTCTGTCCTCAGGTAGAACAGATATCTGATTGTAGCTGGAAAAGCCATCAATCATTGAAATTTTGGATGCACTAGTTACCCTCTGCAATATGTGCTCCATCTTTGGTAAGGGGTAATTTTCTTTCTTTGAGCTTCTATTCAAGTTTCTGAAATAAACACAGAGTCTAATTTCTCCACTTTTCTTCCTTACTTGGACCAAATTGGCCACCCATTCAGAATATCTCAAAGGGACAATGATTTAGGCATCCAACAACTTCTTCACTTCTCTTTCTATGACAGGCAGCAACATGGAATTAATATGTCTTAGCTTCTACCTGAATGTCTTAGCCTCTTCTTTCAATGGGATATTATGTTCAATGATGCTAGTGTCATATGTCCTAAGGTCTTCATAGGTCCAGAAAAACACATCAGCAAATTCCTTTAATAACTCAACATACTCAACTCTCTACTCCGTTGACAAGATGTTTGACAACTTGACAAACTTAGGATCCTTGTCTATGCCAATATTGCACTCAGTTACATTGGCATCCCCATTTGAAACCTTACCCCTTGCTACCAAATCATTCCCATTGAACAATATTTCTAAAGGGAATAGTCCCTTTGGAATGTGATTGTTAGGCAACTGAACAATATGGTGGTTAGAAATCTTATTTAAAAATACCTCAGGGTGAGGATCACCTTTGGGACCATGGTCCTGATCAATATGCAATGCAAAGAACTCATCAACAGACTCAAGAAATTTTATGATTTCAAGATCATCCTTGAATACCTTCCAATGTTTGATATTGTCTAGTACAGATGGCCTATATCTTATCTCGATATCATATTTGAACTTAGGTGGCAGAGGAATCCTAAAATTCCTAGCTGAAAAAGGTAGGGAATCGGCCAAAGTATTTTCCTCTCTTGAAATAAATGAAATGTTGAAGGCCAGGAAAAAACTATCAATGAGGTCCTAGGCTTCATTTGTGTAGCTCCTAAGCTGAGGGTGTTTAGCCTGGTAAACATTTTTGATCTACTAGATAATCAACTCAGCATCTCCAAACACAGTATTCTCTTTAATCCCCATGTCCTTTGCAACCCTTAATCCCAAAACAAGAGCTTCATACTCCACCACATTATTGGTAGCTTCAAACTCTAGCTTGTATGACAGGGATATTGTTTCCTAACAAGGTGACACAAACACCACTCTGGAACCAACACCTTCACTAGAAGAGGCTCCTTCAAAGAACATATTCCACACGGAGGTAGTTGGAGGAGGTATTTCACACTGAAAAAAGGGTTTCTTTCTGATTTCAAGAGGGGCTTCAGGAGTATCAGTGAGATGCAACAAGGTAGACCCCAAATCAGTGTCAAATGCAAATATAGGATGATTAGTGGGGTCTTCTTCGTCACTAACAATGTAGGCCAGCTGATCTTCTCTGTACAGTCTCCTGTGCTCCCCTCCAAATACTGGAATGGTGGCATATGTAAGGTCCATCTATAATGTTCCTCCAAGTTTTTTAATCCAAGATCTTGACAATAGCATGACAAACTTGGGAGGGACATAAACTACCACAATGTCCATGACCACACTCTTCATCGGCAACAAAAATAAGGACATCACCAGGTCTTTGATGACTCCAAGACATTGCCCTCTCCTTGACTCAAAAGAGTACAATTCATGGTAGGCCTTTGTGACTTCCAAACCAAGTTCTTCCATGACAGTTTTGGGAAAGAGATTATGAGAGGCCCCTGAATCCATCAAACAGTTGTGCAACACCTTATCATCAATGTTCAGGGATGTGTAGAAGGGAGGGGATGAATCATCTCTATATTCCACCATCGAACCTAAGATTACTATAGGTTTTTCATCTTGTAGATTTACTGAGTCTATGGAAAGATGAGGTGGCTCAGATAGCATTATTTTAGAGAGAGACCTTTTTAAATCTTCATGTTTGACTAGCTCTGAAAGGGGCATAGGAATCCTGATTTTATGAATTTCATGATCAAAACTAAAGGAGGAAGGAGACCTAATAATTTCCCTCACCTCCGGGACAGGGTCTTTGGCTGTTGGTGAAGTATTCTGAGTTTTATTTTCCTTGGCAATGATTGTTGCACGTTTAGGAGGTTTTTCTGCTATGAGAGGTTGATCAGGGATGCCAAAATTCCCTTCTTTCTTATTTAACCCGAGGTTGTATCTGTTAGGAGTGTTGTTGGATTTTTCACCTTTACTCAGCTTTTTTATTTGACTGTTCATGAGGAATTCTTCATACGCAGATTGAGTTAAATGGGGAAAAGGGGAAGTGTCTTCAATACAGTGAATTTCAGGGTCGAGATCCCCTTCTTCCCTCTCCTCATAATCAACCAGGTTATTTTGGAGAGGGGTTTGAATCCTTTGATCATATCTATCTCTGCTCCTTTCTTCCCTTGGCATAATCTGGGGAACATTGTTTTTTGGCCTCCTAAAACATTTGTTATCATCATTTTGGGGATTTCTGTAAGTTGGATTCCCTTCTAATTCCAACCTTTCCATCCTAGCTGAAAATGTTTTTAGCATATTAGTTACCTCATCAATCTGAGGGGAAAGGGCAGAAGAACCGGATGTTGAAGCTTCATACCTCCTCCTGGATATGTCTCTATCATCTTTATTTCTGAGTCAATCAACAACCAATATGTTCGACTCAACTTCCACAGCCGCATCCTGCATGTGAGTCAAAGAAGTGGCTCATCTTTCCCTTAACAAAAGGCAAAAATCAGGGTCAAAAGCACTGGCATAAGTAATTTTGGCTGAAGCTTCTCAGGGATTTATCTTAGCAGGGATATTATTGTACATCTTATTGAACCTCTTGGAGAATTCAGAGACATAATCTCCTTCCTTTCTCTTCAAAGACCCAAACTCTGTCATGTAATACATGAAGTCCTTCTGATCTCCCCACTATCTCAAGAAAGCATTATCCAAATATTATATCCCATCGATAGATCCAAGAGGCAAGGCCCTAAACCCTTTCCGAGCCTCACCTTCAAGGCTATGAACAAAAATCCTCAATCATACGTCTGCATGCATGATGACATGATGATTCGTAAAACTGTAAAAGGATTCGAGGTGTTCTTCTACAGTTATATCTCCTTCTCCTGTAAACTTGGGCAGCTTCTTGAGGTATCCATTTGCTGGAAGGCCATTGAGAGGCTAAGGAAACATAAGGGGATCATACCTAGAAGCTATTATGGCCTCCATCCTGGCCATGGGGGGATTTTCTCTTGCCATAGGAACATTTAGTGGAGGGGAACTAGGAGGGGATGGAGTTTGAATAGGGGAGAGTGGAACTGAGCTTCCACGTGGAAAGGGAAACAGTGGAGGATTCAAAGAAAAATATACAGGGCTAGAGTTAGCGGAGGCTTCTCTTTCTGTAATGGAAGTAGTAATAGGAGGAGGGCTGATAAAACCCAGGGTAGGAAAATCTTCTGAGGTGTTGGGTCTGAACCAAGGTACAACCTCAGGATAAAGGGGAGTGAAAAGGCTTTCTCCCTCCAATCCAAGAGAAGGAGGAGAAAACTCAGCAGGAACACTCCCAAACTTCAGACTTGGGGAAACTCCAATAGAAGGCAATAAAAAATAATGAGATGTAGGGGTTGGAGTTCCTATATAACAACGAAAATCATCAAAAATACCTGGTTTAGCAATACAAGTAACTCCTCTAAAGGCCTTTCCCTTTCTGATGATCTTGTCTGGGTCGGCTTCAGGTGTCACTAAAGGCAGTTGTGGATTAGACCTTGTATGTCTACCTCTAGAATCCATGGTTGAAAGAGTGGAATCACTTGTGGGTTTGCATGAGTGAAGTCACCATAGTGGAGTTGTCAGGTGCACAAGAGAAATCTAGGAAGGCTCTGATGCCTGATGCACCTTCAAAATCAGAGGCTCAATATCATTCAATCCCAAGCAAAATCCTCAACTTCGTCCCCAGCAATGGCACCAGAAATGTTAGCACCAGAAGTCACTCGTGGATTGCAGCAGGAGTAAGCCTAATACCCATCAGTTTATATGTCACAATTTGTTTACAAAGGGTGATCGAAAGACAACAGACTCAAAATAATATCGTTTGAACTCAGAATCATGGACTGAGCTATGCATAAACAGGTGAGGTCTTAGTTTAACTTCAGACAGTAAGCTGTAATAAGGGTGAGTAGGATGAAGACTTCAGTGAGAAAATGCAAAGGTATGTTGTAAGCATCAATATTCCAACAACCCAAAGAGGAAGAACTTAAACACAAGAACTTCTTGTATTCAAATTACATGAACACTAAAAGAAATCGTAACAGTGTTACAATTAAACATTTATCATAACGCAATCACAATGATTCATGTGAATCATTCAATCATGAACTCTTACAGTATTAGATGTAAACAAGATGGAGTAAGGAAGTTGTCTTTCATTAAGAAAGAAGTCTCAAAGATATACATAACCAAGGAAACCAGTGCTTCATCCAAACATTACAATAGGGAGCTTAGCTCTACCATCGATACTAACAAAAATGGAAAAAATACCTCTAAATACTTGGAGTTGGCTCAGTTGTTGAAGACGTGATCTTTTATGCATTCATGGCTTTGCATTGGTAAGTTTCTCTGATAAGATGCGCATGCAGACGTCGGGCAAACTTCCCATGTAGTTGGTTGTCAAACGCAATCTTTGTCAGGATAGACTAACAGTCACCTCCTGTACTTTGCATCTTTCTGACCTTCTATTTATGGAAGGAGATGACGTTTAAACACTGTCAACCACCTTAATAACTTCTTTCTCGGGATTAGGTAAGGCCCAGTCAATTCTATGCTTGGCGAATGTGGAGGCCTTTCCTTGGTCATTGCTTCTTCACTGGATTGCTATGATGGGGTCCATCCTGCAAACATGGACGAGGATCTGGCAGGGAGAGCAGTGGTGCCGATAATGCGAAGATGAGACAAGGGGTCTTGAGGTGGAAGCACCAGGTGGTAGAGAAGTCGGGCTATGACACGAGATGAGAAGTGCCACAGGAATATGGATAGGAAAAATGTTGAAGTGGCATGGAGCATGGGGGTACAGGTGTTGGCAGATAAGAGGGGCGAAGGAAAAAGGGACATGACACCTGGAGTGTGGAGGATAAGTGTGGGGTGGTGAAGGGGAGAAGGGAAGTGGGAGATGTGATAGAGGGATAGGGGAGGAAGAGTGGGGTACACTTGTCAAAAGGGGGCAAAGGCCGTAATTGGTTGAGGGGGACCCACATGGAGCCGCCCATATCGTACCCCCCCCCTTCATTAAAGGTATAATGACAAGCGGGGTTTGGAATTGGACCTCAGCCACAGATCTGGGCGCTTTAATCCCAGTCATTCAGACTTGCATGACACCATATTGGNAAGGAAAAACAACAAGGGCGGTCCATAATTGGACCTCGTCTGTAGATATGGGTGCACAAATCATGGCCACCGAGATCAACGCATCTTTTAAATCAAATACACCCGCTCATAAACTTAGTACAAGTGGGTCTTCAACCCACTTTTGTCATCTTTTCGCCAAAGGGGAGTCATTTGTTAGGAAAACACCTCCCTTACAGCATTAGGTTATAACACCCATTTTAAAATATTTACATAACACTGAATGACATTCACAACAATGCATGGGTGTAAGAAATAGAGTATTCAAGATCAATCACACACATGAAATATACAGAGACAGATATTTCCTAAGGAAACCCATAAAGGGAAAAACCTCTTCTTCTTGTTATGATATGTAGTCTTTATTTTCTATACATTATCATTCTTATGTGCTCCAAATCCTCTGGAGGCTACAACCTCTGTTTTACAAAAAGCAACTTGTTGAGAGCACCAACTCTTTGGTTTCTCTAGCACCCACTAGAAGGAAGCACCAACTCCCTGGTTTCTCTAGCGCTCACTAGAAGGAAGCACCAACTCCCTGAGTATTCCAACACCAATTGAATGGAAGCACCAACTTCTAGTTACATAGGCACAAACCTTAATAACATAGAACAATAGTTCTCTGTTGCACCACCCTACCACCCTAGTTTTCTTAGCTGCAACCAAATGGAAGCTACAACTCCCTATGTTCAAGCACCTACCTGAACCTTTGAGGACAAGAATGTTAGGGTCCTAACCCACACATAGGTAGAACAATATATTCATATGTAATAAAGGTCAATATTAATAAGGCCTTGCAATAAAATAGAATAAGTCGAATGTAAGAAGACCTAATAGAAGCTTCTACTTCTAGAAGGATCTTCCTCTAGATGCTTCTTTTGATAGACATATTTATTATAAATAGGATTCGAGGGTATGAGAACCCTATCTTGGAGATTATTGTAATAGAGCTCTACTCAATTATAGGTTTCCCCCTCGAAGAGGCCCATGAACATTGCTCTCAGAATCAAAGTGCTATTTATTTTGTTATTCCTATATCATTTCAGTGTTATTGTGGTGATTATTCTAGTTATATTGTTGTTATTCTGCCATTTATAGCATTTTCTTTCTGTTCTGCATACTTTTTATATCATGTATATTACAAGTGGTATTAGAGCACTTTCCTTGGCAGAAATTCTGGGTAAATTTTTTTCAAGGTAGAGACATATTCCAGCGTCTTTAAGCCACAAAGATATGTCGTTACGCGCATAAACTCATGTTTGAGGGATTCATACACGCACGAAATACAAGTGGTTCTTAAGTGCACATCTCTTGGCCACCCTTGTAACCCCTGTTGGTACCCCTCTGAGTGGTATCCCATCAAACAACACCTGTGTATGGATCGACCTAGATTTCATAAAGCCCTCTTTAGATAAACCGATCGGCCGCCTGACTACTATAGTGCCACTGAGAACAACACTTGAGAAGATACTCTCTAGTACCTGGGTATTCGGGTAGTACAGCTAAGGGTACGGTCTATCATCCTTAGATAGTGCCCTAAGATATTGGGTTGAGTACTACTGTTAGGCCCCACACATATATCAAAGAGCTATAGAACAAGGAAAGCCCTTGTCTATAGAACCTTTGAATACCTAAACCTTGGGGACATAAACATAAACAAATTAAAATAGACAAGATCTATTGCCACACAAATGTGTTTGGGTTGCCAAGTAAATACATATTTATTTATGGTTAAGAATTTGGGCATTTCCTCTTTGCAGTATTCTTCAGACCGAAGTATAACTCTATAGGTGTAAAAAAATAAAAAAATGTCTGGAATGTTTTTCACCATTATTTGAGACCTATTCCATTGGATTCATCTCTTCACCCTTATCACATTCATACATATCATTTTTTGGTAAAAATTTTTACCCCGCCTGCCCCTTTTCAGTTCCCCCATCCTCATGGCCCATACCCGTAGCCAAGAATTGGAAGCTCGCTTCAACACCTTTCAATCTAGTCTCATCGAGACCCAACAAGAAGTGAAACAACTCAATGCTAATATTGCCTCCATCAATACAACCATGCAGTCCTCAATGGAGGAAATCAAACAAGACCTCACCACCCATCTTGAATCTATCTTTTCGACACTCTGCATCAAACTTCATATCCCTACAGATAACCCTTACTCTTCCTCACCTCCACATACTGAAGGTGAACATTCTTCTCATTCCCATAACTTTCAGAACCATCACTTTCAACATGACCTACGCCTTTCGTGGGTGGATGTGACCAAATTTGATGGCTCAGACCCCACTGGTTGGGTAACCCAAATGGAACATTATTTCTCTTTATATGACATTATATATGACTTGGCCAAACTCCGGTATGGTGTTATCCATCTAGATCAAAAACGTTGGTAATGGTGGAAATGGAGAAAAAATTCTTGTCAAGGGTATATTGCTTGGACACACTTTGTGGCAGAGCTTTATGAACGCTTTGACACTGACACCAACCATTTGGGTCATTTGAAAAAGTTGAAACAATCAGCAACAGTGGAAGACTTTATAACTACCTTTGAGCACCTGGATTTTGGGACAGAGGGCATGTCTGATGCATTTTCCGAGAATGTTTTATCAGTGGCCTCAAGGATGAGATTTGGGCCCATGTCCTCATGGCTCGGCCTCAGAGTTGGGTGGAGGATACTAAAAGAGCTAAAGAATCACAACAGGTTGTATCTTCTCAAAACCAGAAACCCTCCTTTATCCCTTTCCCTAAACTAGTAAATCCCACTACTCCCTCCACTCCACTGAAGATCAAAAAATTGACCAGGGCTAAAATGGTTGAATGCCAACTTAAAGGAATTTGTTATAATTGTGATGACAAATATTTCCCAGGTCACAAGTGTAAGGAACAAAAGTTGTTTATGTCCATCTCCGAGGATATTTTGGAAGAGGATATTGAAACTCCCCTTGTGTCTGAGTCACCTGAAACCCCCGACATAAACCCTCCCTCAGACCCTCCTGAAGTAGAACCGATCATTTCCCTCAATTCTCTCACTAGCTTCTCTGATCCCCAAATCCTCAAGCAAATATGTTACATCAAGCATCATAAGGTAATCATTCTAGTTGATAGTGGAAGCACCCATAATTTTATTCATCGCCGCATTGCCCAAGAAACTCATTACTACATCCATTCCGTCAATAATTTCCAAATCATGATTGCCAATGGTGGCTCCATGAAATGTGGAGGGCGTTGTGAAAATGTGCATCTCCAAATTGGTGACTACCACCTGAAATCTCATATGTTTTCTATCGACATGGGCAGTTGTGACATTTTGTTGGGTGTTGATTAGATAAGGACTTTGGGTCCCATTCTCATCGATTTTCAGGAATTAACCATGTAATTTGACTAGGAGGGCCACCAACATAAGTTCCAAGGCATCACCGTCAGTTCACCTGAGATCATTTGTTCCCATTGCATGGAAACGATGCTCAAAAGGGGTCATTCCGGTGTTATTGCTCGACTCCATGCCATACAATAAAAAAAACACCCTCGGTGCCGCAATACCTCTAAGCCATCCTTTTTAAACACAAAGTGGTATTTTCCACTCCTCAGGGACTCCCTCCTTCATGTGATGTTCATGATAATTCCATTCCCCTTATACCCGGAAGCCTTCCTCCCAATATCCATCCATATCATCACCCCTTTTCCCAAAAAAATGAAATTGATAAAATGGCCCAGGAACTCCTTAATGCAGGCGTTATCCGCCCTAGAACGAGCCCCTACTCTTCTCTTGTGGTCATGGTCCTGAAGAAAGAAGGTTCTTGGCGAATGTGTCTTGAATTTTGTGCCCTCAAAAAACTTACCATTAAAGACAAATTTCCCATTCCTGTCATTGATGACCTCCTGGATGAACTGAGTGGCACCCAATTCTTTACTAAACTTGATGTTCATTCGAGCTACCACCAAATATGTATGAAAGAGGCATACATTCCCAAGACTGCCTTTCGAATTCATGAGGGCCACTATGAGATTTTGGTCATGCCCTTTGACTTGTGTAATGCCCCCTCCACCTTCCAAAGCCTCATGAATCAAGTCTTCCATCCTTTTCTCCGTTATTTTGTCTTAGATTTCTTTGATGATATCCTCATCTATAGAAATACCTGGATAGAACATATTTCTTATGTGGATTGATTTCTCCATCTACTCTCTCAACACCAAATTTTCCTAAAACAATCTAAATGTTATTTTGGCACCTCAGAAGTACAGTACTTGGTTCATATGGTTGGAAAGGACAGCATCAAGGTGTATCCTAAAAATATTGAAGCTATGCAAGACTGGCCTGTTGGCAGCCGATTCATTTTTTTTTAATTTCTCTAAAAAAGCTACCTACACCGCTTGTCTTCTAAACGACAAATCATCGTCGCATCGTGCAACTAGACATTTGTTTCATTTATGCGAGAATTGCAATTTGGTTTCGATTCAGTTTTCACAACTGAAAATGTGAAAACCCCTCTATCGTTGTTTGGACTGTCATCGTCTTTTATTGATTTTTCTGAAAGGCACTTGACCATTGGTTTATCACATGACTGCAAAAGATTCTTTCAAACTATGTCCCTTGGCCTACTCTTACCTTTATTGCGCATTTGGATCTATTTGATTAATAAGCCATTGAGCATGAAAATTTATTGACTACATTTGATCCTATAAAGGTCATGATTGATTTTGGTCTTATACGCTTTGATCCTTATTGCTATGAGCTCTTGACTTATT
>SNQJ01S0010801.1:63123-88037 GCA_010110895.2 Picea sitchensis | reverse complement strand
GTAAGGGTTTTACTGTGTGAGGGTTTGGGCATTTGTTTACCTCTATTGGGTTTGTGTTTTCTCCCTGTGACCCTTGTGCTTGGTGGCAAGAAAGTTCCTTCATTCTATGGCATTAAGATCCACCTTAGATCCATGAACTGAACCTTTGTCTGAGCATTCTAAACTGGATCTATACCTATTGTGATTACTGTGCTATCTTCAGAGGTAAGGTTGTTGTACCAGGTATGTACCTTAGTCATCCTTCTCTGATTTGGATTTTCTCTGATTTGGATTTTCTCTGATTTGGATTTGATTCTGCTACAGGATTGCTTAAACTAGTATGCATTGTGTAGATCTAAAGATATATGTATTGTGAAATGATTAGACAGAATTGTTAGATCTGAAACCTGTGTTTAGTGATATAGATCTATTGTTATGTTCAGATCTGCTCACTGCTACATTAGATCTTAGTACTTTATCTTTAGATCTGAGTTTACATTTATATTTGATCAGAGTTTTCTCTACAAGTTTGTTACTGTCCCTCATAGATCTACATGCTATGTGTCTCTATCTCTGATTGAGCTCCAGATCTAGTTGTTTTGATCATTGAAATTTAAAAGAGATTACTGTGTTGAAAATTTACCCTAAAACTAACAAATTGTCTCGGTGAATCAGTATGATTTGGAATCAACACACTTTCTTTTGTTTCAATGATGATCTGAGGATTTTCTTTCAACAAGTCAAATGAAGAAAAGCATAAAGGCAAAGAATTTCCTTCAACTGTTTCAGTACCCTCTTCTCTGTAACTGTGATATGTAAGTTGATTTCTCTCATTATACTGATGAAGAAGAACATTTCCTGATAGAGGAAATGCAGTTGGTTGTTCTGGGAGACCATTATCATAATCATCATCATATTGATTGTATATAGGCAAATCAGTAACATCTGCAATATTGTCTAATAAGAAAAGCTTGGGACATCAACCTGTTCCTCAACAAACTGATTTGCAAACTCATCTTCTTGACTATCTTCAAATGAATATACGAAACAATCAGTTCCATGCTCATCATGGGGTAGATCAGAAACTACATAAGTACCTTCTCTTTCAATAAGTGGGACATAATCCTTTTCAAAAACATTTGCATTCAAAACTTCAAAAGGACTTATGATATCATCAATTTTATGCTCAAGATTCCAGTCAAATGTTCTTTGTTCATATTCATCCTTATGTTCTGAGACACCCAACCCTTCATTTCAAATATGTTCACATGCGAGGATATTGTCTTGGATCTCTTGAGCATCGTTGAACATTTGCTATAAGGTCATAGGTCTTTTTTCCATCTGGAGGAAAGACAAATCTGAGTGAAGAGTAGTGGCAAACTGGAGCATGGCAACAGCTTCAGTGGGTTGAATTTCTTTGGGCAGATCATAATAATTGTTGGAAAACCTTCTACTGAATGTGGAAATGGTCTCATTGCTTCGCCCTTTCAAGGCATAGAATTATGTAAGTTGCAGGTCTAGAGATTTCTTCTTACCCCAGAACTTCGAAAAAACACTCTTCAATTCTTCCCATGAGCTAATTGTCCCTGGTTGCAAATGTTTAAACCATTCTTTGGTATCTCCTTTCAAGGATTGAGAGAAAGTCCTCATACAAACATCATCATGGTCAATATCATCATGGTCAATCTCAAACAAATCTATAAAATGCTCAAACCCTTGGATGTGTTTTTCAGCTATGATAGTACCAAGTTCTCCATCAAACACAAGTAGGTATTCATAGTGCTTTGGAGGAAAATCATGAAGGATGTGGGGTAATTTTAAAGGTTTGTATCTGTGTTGGGTCTTGGAGGGTGTTGGATCAAGTACAGGAGGTGAGATATTAGTCTTGATTATTGAAATAATGTAACTGCGAAGAGCATTCTTATTATTTTGTTATTGGATTAAATCCCCATTGTGGATTAATCATGTCGTTATTATTATTTTTATTATTAGATTAATCCCCATTGAGGATTAATCAATTCGGTAATTGTATAAGGACCAAATCCCCTTTTGCGGATTGATCATCGGACAATTATAATGTACAGAATAAGAAGTCGGCCCCAGCAGTTATAATGAAAATTATTTGCAAGAGTTATAATGAAAGGGCCGGATTTAATTAAAGGTGATTTACCCACCCGGTGAGGTCGGCCCGGCCAGGATGGTGACTCTTCACACATGCCCGAGTGATATAAATAAGAGGCTAGTACCTCACTTCTATCACACACTTCCTTGCTCATTCTCTTATGAAATGAGTTGCATTTAAGTTGATTGAGGAGAAGGGTGGTATATCTCTTGGAGGAGGATTTTCATTATTGGTTGAGTTATCTCTTGAACATTTGATAAGCTATTTATGATAAGGAAGTTTTCTTTGGTTTTCTTCCCCTAGAGGATTTCCCAGAGGGATAAATGTCATGTCTCTTGTGGATGGTATGTTCGGTGATCTTGTTCTTATTATGCTCTTCTTATCTTATGATACAGAACTATAATAATGGCATAAACATTAACGTAATTATCCAGGCCAGCACGAAAAAGCCTGATCTGAGAGGAAAAACGATCAACGTGGGACCCCAAAATTGAGGTTTTGAAAAAAGCCAGTGTTTTATTCTCCATCACCCTAGGATTCGCCTCCCCCAAGGATCATTGGCACTTAGAGCTGACATTTTAGGTATGGCTAGATCTCCAGAAAAGTGAAACCTTAGTTTCAAAAAAAGTACCAGAAAACCAGAAAACGGAGTACGGAAGTGTGAAAGCCGAGCACAGGTCCATAAAATCCATGAGGCCAGTTTGAAGGAGTAAAAATTTGGATTTTGAAATTACTACACCCGGCCTTACTCGCCCTCATTCGGTAGCATCTATTCCTGGATCAGTTTTCAAAATTTGAAGTTTAAAGAATACGGTTTCTCATAAAACCACTAGGGTGCGATCTCCCGAACCGATTCTTGATTCTTGATTAGGTACTATTCTGATTCTAGGTTGGCAAGAGTAGAAACCGATTCATGATCACTCTTGAAGTTTTAGTAATGATTACCATTGCTAACAGATGGAGCCACTACCTGCAAATGTTATCTAAGTTATATACTCACATATGGTTAATGGGCTAAAACCCTAAAGAGTATTTGCGGGAAGGGATATTTTGCCATAGATCAAGAAGGATATCAAGATCCAACACATTAGGAGGAATGAGTAATAGAATTGATTTTGAATATGCATCTATTTGTTATGAAATTATCTTGATAGAAGGTTAGGTTAAAGGATAATCTCTATGATCAAATCATTAGAAAGATTAAAAAGATGATCATAAAGCTTATTCTCTAACTATTCTATCAAGTTAGCATATTGTCTTGGTAAAGAAGATAGGTTGAAGAAAACAATCATCACTTGAGTGAAGGAGAGATGGAAGAATGACACTCACTTGAGGCAGACTTTCCGATTTGTCGAATCAAGATTCAAAGGTACACATGACAAGCTAATAACTTTAGTTGAGATGCTTGATAGTACGTAAAGTATTATACTTGATAACGTGTGAGAATACTTTGTTTGATATTGCTAACACCTCCTCTAGGAGAATATAGATGTGTTGGTTGGTTATACGATGAAGGAATGCTTGTAGTCCCTGGCTTACTATGATGTTGAGCTCATTTCGTATTGTGTTCCTTGCCTTTAATCTTTGCTAAATTATAGTAATAAGCTCTAAAGGAGCTACTATGATGATTGATGCATTCTATTGCTTTATATTGCAAAGAAGGATATTATTCTTGCTTATTTGTTTCATGTGACCTTGCTCCAAGTCACATGAGAAAGCTATAATGAAGGTTGTAGAAGGCAACATGCTAAGGAGAGATCATAAATGAAGAGAAAGGTCGATTGGAAAAGAAGATTGGTCACTCGAAGTTGCCATGACCCTTTATTGAAGAATCCATGTGAACTCTAGAAGGCTACCATACATATGCAAAGGCATCCCTTGAGGTTTACAGACGGAAGAGTGATCATGAGCATATCACGATGGAGTATCTTGCCTTGAGGGAAAAACATCGAGAACCCTTTTTCAAAGAGGGACAACAAAGAAGAAGAAGCATTGGAACTCATCCATTGGATGTGTGGCCAAATGCCATCATCCTCATTAATGGAGTATATCATATGTATCATTCATTAATGATTATTCTCATAAAGACACCGGACATATTTGAAGTATTCAACAGATCAAGATTGAAACCTTGATAGAATCTTCACGAAAGAAAGATTAAGATATTTCAGTCCGGATAATGGAGGGAAAATATACCTCAAAAGAATTATCTGAATATACTGCCAAGATATTTGGGATCAAAGATCTCCAACTAAAGCGGTGATGAAGAATTTGAGCGGAAGAAATGAACCATCTTGGTATTTGTGAATCGAGATCTTCCTATGTGTATGGAAATGACGGTATGGCATTTGTTATTTGCGGAAACGAGATATCCGCATAGTGCACTTGGGTTTAAAGACACGGAAGAGATGTCCTTTGGAAAGAAACTAGAGGTAAAGCCATCTCAAAATATTTGGGTACGACCCGATGTTTGTTCATATCTAGAAAGAGAAAGAACAAATTGGAGCCCTTAAGGAAGAAGAGAATATTTGTGGGATGCTGTGAGGTATCGAGGAGCCTTCAGAATCTACATACATGAGGTCATTGCCATATTGAGATCAGCGGGGGCGTGAAATTTGATGAAGAAATTTGCATAGAAATCGAGAAGATGCTGACTTGAAGGTATGTGAAAGAAGGAACACATGGAAATCCGGGGTGTGAGAATCAGTGAGGAAAGAACACACTAAGGGAAGTCGTGGCACTTCCCACGATGGGAAACTCTTGAAGATCATGATACATTAGAAGTTCAAACCTCCTCGGTCAGCCTTCTCCCATAAAAGAAAGCTGCTTGAAGCGAAGGCTTATTCAAGATGGAGAGAAGTATGGTGTTCGAAGGAACCACGAGACAGGTAAAGAGCAAAGCCATTCTCAGTTACGGCTTTGATGCTGATCTCTTGATGAAGGAGCACATGTTTTGAAGGGGCCATCGGAAGGAAGGAATGGAAGGATGCCATGTGAGGAGAATACCAATCCATAATAAAGAATGATGTAAGGGGAAATAGTTCGATTCAAAGAATAAAGATGGGGTATCCTCTACATGGCTCTTAAAATAAAACACCCTTTCTTGATAAGGTATTGAAATATAAAGCAAGATTTTTCAATACAAATTGAAAGCACTTTCTGAAGGAAGGCATTGACTATATGAAGAGACATTAAATCTGTGGCCGAGATACACTTTGATCGAGGAACCATTATAGATCTTCTTTGCCAAGATGAAATGTTTGCACCGGATGGGCGATAGAATAACTCTGAATGGTATTATCGAGGAAGTGTATAAAGCAACCCGAGTTTGGGGTTGAAGGCGGGAAGTCTCGTAATACGATTGAAGAAGCCTTATCTGGTTGAAGCAATCGAGGACTTGAAATGTAGTAAATATAGACGGAGTTTCTTGAGCGAGCTTGGAAGCTTTACCAAGAGTAAAGCCGATTCTAATCTCTACTTCAAGATCATGGATAATGAACGAATAATACTATTACTGTATGTGGATAGCTTGTTCTTAACTGGAAAGAAAAGAACAAATACGTGAATCTGAAAACGGAGACTGTATGGTGAAATAGAAGACCTTGGCCTAATGCATTATTTCTTAGAGCTTGAGGTATAAAGCAGAGTCGAAAAAGAATCTTCCTTAATGAGGGGAAATTACGGTGAAATCTGAGAGATTGACGTACTCGAATCTGAGTCCATGAATACACCCATGGAAGCAAGGCATTTGATGAGTAGATGCGCCAAGTCAGTTGATAAAATGCCACTGCAATGCGAATGAAGTTATTGGATCGTTGATGTACTGTGAACACCTGACCGGACATCTGTTTTGCAGTGAACACCTTGAAGTCGGGTTTAAGTGGAGGCTTGGGGCGTGTTCATTGAACAAACATGTGATGAAATTACCTTAAAATTACCGATGGATTATGGTCTCATTATGAGTGGAAATCATGACTTCACTTTCGATTGGATATCGCGATGCAGTTAGGCGGGGAAAGCGTTCTTGTGAGAAAAAGCACTTCAGGATCTTTGTTTCAATTTGAGATCGTTATGATCTCGTGGCCGATAGGAAAGCGATCGGTATTGCTCGGCCTGGTAGGCCGAGTATCGTACGCATGTTACGCTGGGCTATGAAGCTATAGCCGAGTTCAGCCGAGCCTATTTGATTTGGAGATGGAGCAGCGATTCTATGTGATAATCAAAGGCGTATTAAAATAGCGGAGAATCCTGTGTTCCACACTGACAGTCCGAAGCACATAGAATCGCTATCATTTCATCCATGACATGGTGAAGGAGCCGCCAAGAAGCTCCAGTACGTGCCACCGGATGAGCAGGTTGTTGATGTGATGACTAAGCCTCCCCATCTTCGTGTAAAGTTTGAACACTTTTCGAGATAAGCAGTATTGTCAGAAAGGACCCTTCCTGAAAGGGGAGTAGATGTGATTCCTTTAGCCGACCTCGTTGTTGACGTAATGAAGATGACTTATCGCCCGACCCGGTTGTTAGGCATAAAGCGCCGTTATTGCTTCGTACCTAGTTGTTAGGCGTAAAGCAAGATGAGTCATGCGCCCGACCTCGGTAGGCGTAAAACGTAATGATGTGTGATCCTTATAGAGCCTCGGTGATGGGCGTAAAGCGAGATGAGTTATGCCGACCCAGTTGTTAGGCGTAAAGCATAGCGCCGATGATTCCTCACTTCTGAATTCGTTGTTAGACGTAAAACAATACGTTGTGTGTTCCTTGCTTATAACCTCGTTTTTAGACGTAAAGCATGGCGCCATGTGTTCCTCCTTAGCCGACCTCGTTGATCAGGCGTAAGCGAATGAGTTAGCCGACCCTGGTTGTTGGGCGTAAGAAGCATAATCATGGAGTAGTTCACCAAACCGGCCTGGTTGTTGGGCGTGGCGAGATGTTGATGTGTTCCTTGCTTGACCTAGTTGTTAGACGTAAAGCAAGAGATGAGTCATGCCGACCTGGTTGTTGGACATAAAACTCTTGTGATGATTCAACTATACGTGTGAGATGTTGATGTGTTCCTTGCTTCTGACAGCTGGGTCAGAAGCAAGATGATTTGTGTGTTCTTTGCTTCTGACCTGTTTGTTAGGCGTAAAGCAAGATGAGTCGTAGCCGGCCTAGTTGATGAGCGTAAAGCATGTGTGATTCTAAACTACGACATAGTTGTTAGGCGTAAAGCGTGATGCTGTGATTCCTCGCTTCAGACCTAGATGTTAGACGTAAAGCGAATGTGGTACGACGAGCTACGAGCTTAGCCGCTGTGACATTGAGTTTGTGTAGTACTGTGATGTGCCAGGCTAGTTTTGTGATGAGGTATCATTTTTTCTTGATACATGTTTGATCACAGGATGATGATAGCATTCTTTTGAGAATGATGATGCTGGCGATGAAGAAAACTTAGGATGACTTGTAAATGTGTTGGACAATTGTTCAAGATGATATTGTGACACTATCCTCGATATGCCGCAGTAGTCACGGACCTTCTCAGCGTCTTCGATGAACGATGCAGAGAATACCCTTCTTGTTAAAGAGTGTTGAAATAATGTATTGCGAAAGAGCATTCTTATTATTTTGTTATTGGATTAAATCCCCATTGTGGATTAATCATCATTATTATTATTTTTATTATTAGATTAATCCCGTTGAGAGTTAATCGATTATTGATATTAATATAGGACCAAATCCCCTTTGGATTGGTCATCGGACGAATATAATGTAGAATAAGAATTATTTGGCCGATTTAATAATGAAAAGGGGGTTAATAAAGGTGGTTATAACCTCCAGTGGGAGAAGTCGGCCCGGTAAATGGTGACTCTTCACATGCGAGTTGAAGAGGAGGAGAAGAAGGGTGGCGCATCTTTTGAGGAGGAATTTTCTGTATTGATTTGAGTTATCTTTTGAACATTTGATAAGCTATTTATAGTAGATTTAACTTGCGATCTTAACGTTTTGAGGCTTCATCCTTCGCAGCCATTTTGGATCTCATTTCCTGAAGCGACAGTTCTTACATTTACATCACGATAGATTCAACATTTAGAACTAAATCTGTAATTCATTATTAGAGTTCACACTCATCTTGATGTGTGATCCTTTGGTAGGCAAAGCTCTGAAGCACTCTCAATCACACTTACATGATATTTAGGTCATAGGTCAAAGAAACTAATTAGACTTATTAGGACACCATAACTCACCATCTTAAGCCATTTAAAACGGGGGTTTGAGGAAAGCCACGAAAGTTTTTACGAAGTACTCAGCCTTAGGGTTGACATGTGAAGCTAAGGTAGGCCTCGTTGCCCCTCACTTCTTGAGCATCCATCAACTACTTTGTAATAGGGGGAGGAGATTTTTGGTTTGACATCTAGATAGGGCTAAATTAATCTCACATAATCACTTAATTTAATTTTCAAACTACAACATGACTTAATCATTACACACTTGCAAGCTCTCTGATCTCCTTTGTCTTTCAATTTACATTCATATCTTGAAGCTATCTTTGATGTTGTAGAATGAGTATGATGGTTATACCTTTGATCTGGAATACTTTACTTTCAAAGTTTTCATTTATCTTGTATCCATGTATCTGTGATGTGATCCTTCAAGAAGTTGCACATCCACATGGAGGCACTCTCTTGACTAGGTTTTGAGTGATTTCGTCTCTCGACCATTGGCGATCCAACGGAAGTATCACATTTGTGAGCATGCTTGGCTTGATGTGTTGATGGTTGTTCATCTTTGAATGTCTTCTTTCCTGCACATTTCAAACACTTGGTAACATTTTTATTATAAGTTTGATGCGTATATCTTAGATATTCTTTTGTATCGATTGTATCTATCTTTTGTAATCTTTTGTAACTTATAATTATCTTGTAAATATCCCTAACTAGATTAGCTCCATTGCAATCTTTAGGAACTAGTTTTAGTTTCCCTAGGAAAAGGTCGACTCTCATACTTAGATAGTTGCATCTTGCATTTCTTGGGTGTGATAGGCTGGGCCCTCAACCTTTTAACAATTAAAACCAACTCCTAGAGGCATTAAAGCAGTAAATCTCATCTAGTAGTAACTGGTCTACACCAGCCCTATAGAACATTAAACAATAAATCTCATCTAGTAACTAGGGTCTACCCCCCTTGGCTTCCCTAGGAGTTAGCCTAGACGGAAGAGGTTCAAGTCAAATTGATAGCGTGGACTTTGAACCTAGGCATTGTGCCTCCGAGGACACACTAAGTGAGCAGGACTTAGCTCACGTTTGCAAGTGTGTATAAGGACGGCAACAAGCTTAATTCACCCACTTAGGTAGTTGTTGTAAATATTTTAGTATTTTTCCTTGGAGAAGCTCATGAGGAAATAATATTTTATTGTGGAGGAATTAGAGCTCAAATCTATACAAGAATTTACTCTCTCCACTTGCAACTTTGGAGCTATTGAATGGTTGAAACTTGTGAGCAAATCGCTCCAAGCATTGGAGTAAGGTAATTTTGTTGTTTAAGTTATGGTTTCTATTGTTTGTACAAACTTATATGTGTGGAATATGTTCTAGTGTGTATTTGGTAGCCTTTGATTACAAGGTTGATTGTCAAAGCCAAAGTTGTAGGTGTGCCTTGTTTCTAAGGAGAGAGGATTCAAGCCCTAGACCTCCTATTGAAGAGTGAAAGCTTGCACCTAGCCTTGGATGGAAGGATTCTAAAGCATAAAGGTCTTTGTCAGTGAAGCTTGACTTGCCCTTATAAATGGACTTGGTAGTGGAGCTCCTATTGTGAGTCCCTACCAAGTTAGGAAAACCTGTAGAGAATGCCTTATTGTCTATCCATAGTCCCTAACCATTAGATTGTCCTCCTAGATTGCATCCATGACTCCATAGCCCAAAAAATAAGGCATTGAATCCCTTTCATCCGTCTTCCCCAATTCTTTTCAAACTTTCCCATTTCCATTTTGATACATTGTTGTTAGGCCTCCTTTACTCCCATTCTATACTACACGAAGTGAACCTAGCAACCATAGGGAATCCCCCCTTGACTTAGGTTTACCCTTTGTCTAAAGTGTAGAGTGATGGTGAGGTGACAATGGCCATCATCCTAGTTTCACATGTCTCCATCTAGGTGTTTGGGATTTTCACTCTTAGGCTGTGAAATGCCATCCTCCTAGTTTCACATGTCTCCATCTAGGTGTTTGGGATTTTCACTCTTAGGCTGTGAAATGCCTAAAGTCGATGATGGGAATTTTAAGAATTTAGGATGGAGGAATCCTATAAATAAATGAGGATTTCATTTTCTAGAGGCATGGTTGGAGTTGTGGGAGTTCCTCACTAAGCTTAGTTGAATATCTTTGGTAGGAAATATTTAAGGGACAAGTTCAATGTGAGGTTTTCCATCTTTCTTTTATTTCCATGGATGATTAGAGTTTTTGCAAGGATTATCATGGCTTTTGCTGCTGAAATAAGCTTTGAAGAAGGGCAAGTTTTTTACATAAGAAGATAATAGGGTGAGGTTGTAAACCCTCCCCAATCCTTGATGTAACCTTGAATTATTGAAGGATATTTGCTGCTGTAATTATCTGGTAAGGGATATTCACTCTATTTTTTAGGCTGTCCTAGCTTTTTTGAATAATGGCGTATTGTTGGTTGTTCATTCAATAAGAATGCTGTCCTACTTTGTCTACTTAATCTAGGTTTTCATATTATGGTTGTTCTTTCATTGTTTAATGGTTGCATGTTATTCTTGGCTGCAATTTCATGGTTATGATGGTGCATCTTGTATAATTATTAATGCCTCTTACTTATTTTTGTTAAAAAAATAAAGTTGTAGCAAACAATCTTTGATTTTACAGCAAACAACTAAAGTAACCTTCAGATCTGTACTGAAAAATTGCTGGAAAATGAATATTTAAGCTACAATAAACACACCAAAAAGGAACTATGACAACCACACAAGGAACAATACAAAATTTACCATGGAAACTCCACTCCTCTGGGGAAAACCAACAATGCTAGAGATTTCTTTTATTCTTAAGCTAATGGTTCATGAATACATTACAATGGTTAAGTATGAGATAATTCCTCTTCTCAGAGCTTCTTCTGGCACCTACAGCAAGAGATTTGCAGTCCGTACAGCACAGAAAGGGCATAGAAATAGAGGGACAGTTTGGCACGAATTTCGAGGCAGTCGTACAGCAAATTTTGGCACAGAAATCGAGGATTCCGCTGGGCACGATTTTCTGGGTACATTTCTGTACAGTTCTTACAGAAGCAAGCACAAAAATCAAGGGCCGTACGGCACAGAAATTCTGTGCACGAATTTTGAGGAGTTTTGGCTCTGATTTTGAAGAGGTTACTTGACACAAAGTTTGAGATAAGTTTGTGTAATTTTGCTCAAGTATCTTGCTGTAAAAGAACTATTTTCTCTGAGCTCAGAATAATAAAAAGCCCCTCTCTCACTGGTTTTCCCCTTGTGGGTTTTTCTAGGGTCAATTTGACCAAAAATCTCAGTGTTGAAATATCTGATTGTGTGCATTTATTTCCAGTTCTATTTTCTGTTAAGAGGCTCTAGTGTTTCCTGTTACAATTTTCTGTTTATGCTAATATCATTTACAGCAGAAAAATAAATGTGGGTTGGGCATTAAACAGTGAAAAATTGTTGAGACTTGAAACCAGGTTGGGGTCTGAGAAAAATTTACACCGATTACGTTGGAAAACCTTTCCCAGACCCCTATGTATCAAAATATCTGGGACATCTTTCATAAATATTTCCAATGCATTCTTTAAATATTTCCTCTGTAAAGACAAGACCCAAGTCTGAAGTTATAGTTTTGTACATGTTCAGTTTGTCTATGTAAGCAACTTTATGGGTGAATAATCTCCTTTGGTGGAGAATTGTGAACCATGTTGTCATGTGCTATGTTAAATTGTTATAGCATGCAAACTAAAAGTAGGAAAAAGACGTTGTTCAATATTTCCTATCAGCAGGCTGTGAAATGCCTGAAGTTGATGATGCTCCTCCGATAAACAGGGACACTTAGTTTAATCACATTATTCCAAAATTTATTTTGATTGCTGGTTGTTAAGGTGGAAAACCTTTCCCAGACCCCTATGTATCAAAATATCTGGGACATCTTTCATAAATATTTCCAATGCATTCTTTAAATATTTCCTCTATAAAGACAAGACCCAAGTCTGAAGTTATAGTTTTGTACATGTTCAGTTTGTCTATGTAAGCAACTTTATGGGTGAATAATCTCCTTTGGTAGAAAATTGTGAACCATGTTGTCATGTGCTATGTTAAATTGTTATAGCATGCAAACTAAAAGTAGGAAAAAGACGTCGTTCAATATTTCCTATCAGCAGGCTGTAAAATGCCTAAGTTGATGATGCTCCTCTGATAAACAGGGACACTTAGTTTAATCACATTATTCCAAGATTTATTTTGATTGCTGGTTGTTAAGGTGGAAGTAGCTAGCTGCTCGCCTTTTCCTAGCAAGATTCATGAAATGAATGAAAATCACAAATAAAGTTTATATCTGGTTTCAGAGGTAGATTATCATGGAATTATCTTTGATTACAGAATAGAAGTTGGTCTGGCTCTTCTCTGGTTTTGGTTTTTCAAGTTTCTTGCACCTTTATAGAGTAGACAAAAGGACTTTGAAAATGCCCTAGAAAGTGATCAGAGGCCAACTGCTAGTCAAACTGTTTCATGGAAAAGTCTGTGCTTGAAGTCATAGCATGATTAGTTGCCTGAGTTGCATTATTTAAATGTTTAGCAATGTCAAAGGCATGACATGTTTCCTTCCAGAGTATTATCATTATAAATCTAGACCCAAAGGCAGAATATACAGTTGGACTTCCCGACTCTCTCAATAATTTTTTATATGAGAGTCGTCATTGCCAGGAGTATTCTCATTTTGCTACTATGAAGCTATGTTTTAAATTGATCAATACTTAAATCCACTTTTGGGTAGATATAGTTTAATAAGAAAAATGATTGAAGCAATCAGGAAAGAAAATGATCTCCCTGCCAATAGTTATTGATATGCAACATAAAGATTATGTATAAAGAGGCAAGTGAACAACAACAAAATGTGCCATTGTTCTCTCCCGAGGAAAAAATGCAAGAAATAATGTCCATGTATAGATTGGCTAATTACCTTTCCGAATGTAATCATCTGATAGTGAAGCTCGTATCTGCCCACATGACATTAAGCAAATAAGAACTTGTGTAAGGAGGTGCAAATATGATAAGTAGCACAAAGAGATATAGCAGAATTTCCATAAAATATGCAGCTACGTCTACACCTGGTCCTGCCCTTCCAACCATGATGCATGATCGAGTTTAGAAACATTCACATATAAATCGGTTGTAATAGCTTTGTTGGAAAAGCTATCGACAAAATTGAAGCAGAACGCTTTTACCAGCCAGGTACAGTTCAGGCACTCATTCTAGCCACCCAATCTTGCCCCATTTGGACATTAAATTATGCATAATTATAAACAAAGAACACTATATATATGGTGTATGTATTCTCCTTTCACAAGTCTTGTGATTTTAAAAACATACATAGGGATCTGATCAAACATGACAAATATGATATTCCTATTTGTTTCTTTATATATATATATATAGTCTGTTGGATGGTGGTTTATCCTTCATATTATTTTCTTAGTACTTGAACATGCCTGAGATATGGCAGAGGATCATATTGTTGCTTTATTGTGGATTATATCAAATATACTTTTTGTGTGTGTGTGTGGGCGTTGGATGTGTTTATATATATATATATATATATATCAATTTATCTATGCAAATAATTAACTTAAGGCTTCAGAAATTACAAAGTGCGTTGGTCAAGTTTGCACAACCGAGGCCACAAGTACTTCTGGATAGATTCCAAAACAGGGTACCTTCCATGAAAGAAAATAAGTATTAGTCGTAAAGACCTTTATGGTTCATAATTGATAAAGAGGAAATCAAACATTGAATAATGACTGCATTGACAAATACTCATGTGCACTGACTTACAATTCCAGAAGATGCAATTGAACAGATTCAGGTAGTGGCTGAAGTGGTACCCATCCAAGCCGCACACATATCCGACCAACATTTGTGTCAACCTGATATCAGGAATATGATATCTTTAAGAATGTTTCTGAAAGTTAACATCACTCCTGATCCCCTTTGTAAAGTAAGTCTAGATTGTCTATTGAAGTCTACACTTCACTGGTTGAGCATATGATATCTTTAAGAATGTTTCTGAAAGTTAACATCACTCCTGATCCCCTTTGTAAAGTAAGTCTAGATTGTCTATTGAAGTCTACACTTTACTAGTTGAGCATGTTGCCCAATGTTGTATAATGCCTATACAACAGCCTTTGTATTGAGATTCAAGAATCATAATAAGAATATTTATAACATCACTTTGATTGCCAAGACTTATATGCGCTGTGAAAAATAACTGATAGAAGAACAGGCATTTGAGAAGCTTCAGGAAAAGCTGTTGGATATCAATTATGTGACATGTTTTCTTTTAATTTGTCACAGTTGACCAAACAAAACAGTTATAACAGAAATAGTTAAAATCAATCATATTTTTTTCTCGGCAAGAACTTTCTGAAATACTATGAGAACTAATGGTGAAGTTTGTTCAGTTAAAAACCTTGATGAGTCGTATTGAGCAAAATCAAGTTCTGGTGTTTGCTTAGTTTGGCAGGCCATTGTGACAATGATCTTTTCCAACCAAGTTTTGCATGATTAATAAAAGAAAGAAAGATTCATAATCAATCTAGTGTTCATGTAGTGTGTTTCCATCCTTATACACACTTCCAAACATATGGAAAAAGTCTCAATCCACTTAGTGTGTCCTTGGAGGCACAATGCCTAAATCCAAAGCCACTATCACCTCGATTTGGATTTCTTCCATCTAGGCTCACTCCTAGGGAAGCCAAGGGAGGTAGACCCCAATTACTATATGAATTATTAAATGAATTCTAGGAGTTAATTTTAGTTTGTTAAAGGCTAGGGGAAACTAACCTATATGAGAGGCAGCACTGCAATGCAAACCTTTAATGAAAAGCATCCCTTTCCCTAAGTCAACTATGACTAGTGCCTAAGGTTGGGCAATGGGGTCAATTAAGTTACAACAAAGATCTAAGTACAATTAAAGAATAACTTTACAACTTAAATACAAAAGAACTACAATTACAATAATAAAGAATGGTTAGATGATTAAACAATATACAAAGATACAATTACTTACAGACTTGCAAGGAAAGGAAAGATGCACTTGTTAGATTAATTATACCAATGAAGCAATATTTGAACTAACTACTCAATGATTTTGCAGGTAAAGAAGGATAGATAGCTCAAACATACATTTACCACAAGAGACAACTTACAACCCAAGCTTGAAATGCCCCAAAGGAGAGGTGCGCAACTTCAAGGAGGGAAGTTAAAAGCACTAGTGCGCAACTACAAGGATGCATAAACCTCAAAGGAAAGCCACCAAGGGAATTAGTGCGCAACTTCAAAGATGAACTATTCAACCATTAAAATGCTCAATTGAAATATAAATTGCTAGAAAGAAAATGCTTGAAAGTAAAGTTGCAAAAATTAAAGAGTATACACAACTTAGATTAGATTATGAAATTGAAGCTTAGGTTGTGTGAGTAAGTTTTAAGGTTGAATTAAGTGAGGTGAAGCCACAAGCCTAGACTAGGTGACTTCCCCAATACTCCTACCGCTTTGGCCAAAATGATTGTTGGGTGCTCAAGAAGCAAGGAAAACAAGGCCTTACCCTAGCTCCACAGGTCAACCCAGAAAACTTGGGTGCTCAACAAGGGGGACACATAGTGTCGTGATATCATCCCTGATCTAGCACCCCAAGTAGCCTCCACAAGCCTCCTTTTTGGTGGCAAAAGTTGTATCAGTAATGGTTGATCTAATTACTAGATAAATTGACCCCCTAGAGCTACAAGTAGATTGATTTATCAGTTAAAATTACTTGTATTTAAAAGCTTAAGGAGATGAAGTAACACGTGTTTAATGAAAATGTACAAGAAATGAAAATGCTTCCAAGATTATACAAGAATGAAATAAAAGGAAATGCTCCTAACTATTATGACATATAAACAATGAAATAAAAAGGAAATTAAATGAAACTAGAAGCATAAAACCATTAACCATCTAACATGCTAAACTAGCCTTACTATACTGCATGGGTGGCCAAGCCAATTCTCTTTGTAGGGTGTAGGCAAAAGAATGAATAAAGCAAATAACTTGACTTGAAAAGAAAGCAAGTAAACCTAGCCACACAACCTTGTCTTAAGGACAAGTGGGGCAACAAGATAAAAACTTAAAACTGAAAATAAACTTATAAATCCTAGCATTACGATTTAGCATGGGTGACAAAGCCAAGCCTTTTTTCTAGGTGCAGGTAAACATAAATGAAAAACACAGAAATTTTTGTAAACTTGAGAAATGCAAGCCCAAGAGACTCTCTTTGGGCTTGGTTACAATGTGAGAAAGTAGAAGAAGAAGAGGGTATTCAATACCCTTGCTCTTTGGGCTTGGTTACAATGTGAGAAAGTAGAAGAAGAAGAGAGTATTCAATACCCTTGCTTGGGAGGTTGTTTGTTGATGATTTGTGACCCCAAATGGGTAGCACCTCCATTTAACTGGTTCAGATCTACAGAAAATCAGCAAGTAAAACTTGCTGGAAAAGCTGCAAAACAACTAATAAACCTTGGAAAATTTCTGTTAGAACAAACCAGAAATTTTAGACAATAAAAACAGCATATAATTGATGATTAAATGACTCATTCTATTGCAGAAATATACCCAAGAATGCTACAGAAATATGAGTGAAAAGAACAAAAAATTTAGAGGGTTTTAAATGGGTGAAGGGATAAATTTCCAGATCTGAAATTTATCCTTCCTTAACCCTTAGTGACCTGCAACAATAGAGCTCAAGCTACAAAATAAAGAAAAAGGTGAGTAGATCTGAAAAACATTTACAAAATACTTTGTTAAAGAAAGAAAACCACTACACTAAGATCTAAAGCAATACTACTATAGATCTATCCAAGCAAAATACTTGCTTAGATCTCCTACTCTAGATCTAGAAGCTAAGAACTCAAAGAAACAAGATACAAATCACCTTCGATAAGATCCAAAGCCAAGCACCAAGAAGATTCCCAATGCCAAAGATTTCCTCCAAAGGTTCTTTTATTAGAAGCAAGCTTGCACAAATACTTGCAACAAGCTTGAGAAGAAAGAATGAGAACAAGAAGAGAGAGAGAGAGAGAGAGAGAGAGAGAGAGATTTGGGTTTAGCAACAGTAGCTGAGAATAGATGTGAAATGAGGGAGGGGTGAGCATTCTGTTATACTTGGGAGGCAAGAGAGACCCCTCTTGGATGAGTTATAAGTGTCACACATCCAAGAGAAATAGACAAAGTCAAGGAAAGGGTTGAGTGAGGAAAGGGGGAAAACATCTTTTCATATGGTCAAACATTAAGTTAGATACCAAGGAGGGCGAATTTAGGGTTTAGGTGGTTTTTTTCACGTAAACTTTTTAATTCACACATGTCAGTTAGCTAGGGAACACCACTTTAAGTTGTTAGCTAAGAAAGGGGGGTATTTTAAGTGGAAAATTACTTTTCCAACATAGGAAAAAGGTTAGGAAACCTTTCCCACTCTCTCTCATAACTTTTTGTTCATTTTACAATTTTTGGCATTTTTAATTTAACCAATTATTTGTTGATTTTTGACTGACTTGGACTCCTCATGGACAATGACCTAGCAAAACTTGTCCAATTGAGTTGAATCTTGGTCTAAGGGTGTATGGAGTCTCATTCCATTTCTTTTGAGTATTCACACCCCTGTCAAAAATCCCAAGGACCTAGTTTTTTACATTTTTACATCAAAATTAATTAAAATTACCATTAATTGGATAATTTTAAAAAATTAAAAAAAATACTTGGACTCGACGGAATTCCACAAGACTCTAGGAGATGTCTAACATGGTCATTTACAATATTCCTAAACCCTAGTCACCCATTGGGCTCGATCATTAGAATGTCTTTCACGACTTTGGAAGATTATTGAGAGTGAAAAACTAAGGGTAATTAAAAAGGATGGTTAGGCCAAATTAATTATCGGAGAAAAAAAAACACTCAATGAAAGGACTTCCCTAAAGATAAAGTCATAGGCAACTAACCTAAACTATGATCCATGCAGACCCATTACATTAGTATCCCATGTAGGGGAGCGGAAATTCCAATTACAAAAAGAAGTGTCGAGGACAAAATTTCCCGGTAGAACTTGTAAGTCTTCAACTTTGTTGCACCATCAGGTACATAGCTTCATGGCACATGGAATTGACCCCCTAGTTGAAATAGGTGGTCAACACAATGAACTGAGTTTGATGAGAAAACACTGCTCTAGAATTTTATGATTTTATAATGTTGTAGACACATAACATAGTTAACGCTAAAATAATTTTTGTCCCATATGTGCATAGACAATCGTTTGAAAGTTTTATATTTTCCTATGTTTTCTTTTATTTTTCCAATGTTCCCCTATAGGGACTATTGCAAAATTCTCCTTTAAGTTTTCTATCAGTGCTCTTGGTTCCATATTTCAGTGTTTATAATTAGTTGTCATAGTCCAATACGATACTAGCTTTCAATATACTGAGAAGATTCCTTATGTAGCCATCTTTAGTTTTTATGTGTTTGGATTTGTGTGCATGGGTTGATCAGATGTGAATACATGGAATCTTCTTTTAAAATTTATATGGCATTTTGTCCTATATAAAGTGAGAATCTTATGGGATGATTTGTGGAGATAGCTTCATGTCAGCTAGCGAATATCGCCCAAAGTGACCCGACATGGACTTGTGCATGACTCTATACAAGTCGATGAGTAATAATATCCATCAGACTTAGGAAATACTCTAGAAAAAAACCCATCATAAATGGCAAATAAAATACTCAAAAAATACTTAAATTCACACAATCTTTCAAAATTTCACTGCCAAGATGATTTCTAATGCAAAAAACAGTTGTACATTGTTTTTCCCTTTCACATAGAATGAAATTTCTTAGATAATCCGTATCGCAATATGCACATTGATGACATTGTCTGAAGTTCTCTTACCTTATAAGGAGAAATCAGAAATAGAATGAAAACTGGTTAAGAGTTAGAATGACGTTGTCTGAAGTTTTATGTGTTGTTGGTTGAGTCTATTAAACATGGCCAATTCTTGTGCTAGGCAGATTCACCGAGTACTTGGAAGACTCATCTAGTTTTGTAACTTATGACTTAGACCGATACTTCTCATAAGGAACTGTGTCGAGATGGGAAAGACTTCCAGCTATGAAACCTAAATGGTTATGGAATCTTTAGTAGAGATAAATTGATAGTTGTACGAAATCCTATGATATAGAATTCTAAACATGGTTCTTAGCAGTTATTGGTTAGTGATGATTGGAGATTTAAGACAAGCATAGGATATAAGAATGTTAGATGTAATAGAAACCTGGCCCCTTTAAAGTTGAAATAATGAGAGGCACCTTTCTTTAGATTGGTGACATTTGAGGAGTTTTTTTATTTTGAGTTGGTTGGCCTTGGTGCTCAAAGCCTCAAACATTGGTTCCCACTTTTTAGGCATTCACATTCTCTTTGTGGCTTGGGAGCTACATGTTGGTCATGTGTGTAGCACAGATATTGGCAGATCACCTGGGTAATGTTCGAAAACATCTTTTGTTGCAAGAAGATGAGTGGTAATAGCCCATTAGCTCACCTCTACATGCCTTGAGGAGAGGACAGGCCCTAGCCTGAGTATCATGGGATCATTTGGACAATTGCTCAAAAATTTTAATTTATATTGTTGGGTTACTTTGAACATGACTCTTGCATTTACTTGAAAATAAGGAGTTTGCCTGTTACTAGGTTTATGGAAAGAGGTGGGGGAATCTCTAGATTATGTTATGGTTCCTTGTGGATGCTACAAGTTGAAACTAAAGGTGCAAACATATACTATGTTGATGGGAACAGGTGGAGAGTCACTAGATTATGTTCACAAAATGAAATATTTGCCACGCTTTGGTTGATACATGATATATTGTTCTATCAAGGTTCATGTAAATTAAAGGTATAGGGTATGAAACAAGGAAATCATGTTGGTAAATAATCAAATGTCAATTGCTTTGTTTCCGAGTGGACAATTGCTATTGTGCAGATTTATAAATTATTTAAGCTTTGTCTAGTAGGGGGAGCGATAATTTGGTCTAGAATGGGAATGCCTGCAAATGCAACTTGGTCACAACTTAGCTTATACTTGATATAAGGAAAGGAAGAAGTTACGATTTAAGACAATCAAGTTTGTAAATGATTAAATGTTGTTTGCTTAGTTAACGAGAGGGCACTAGAATTTTTCCTATTTATGAAACATTCTTCTTATCATACAAGATGCTTGGATTACCTATATTGAAATGATTCCATGCCATATAATTTCTTTATTATAAATTCTTATAGCTCTATCTACTATCTAGTATGATGGAGCAATAAGTTTTAGTCTATAATGACAATGACTGTAGACACAAATTGGCCCAGCTATACATACAATTATTGCCCTCAAAACAAATTGGCCAAGCAACACATACAATAACTTTCCTTGAAATTGTCCTTGTTATCCACCAAGTTGCACTAGGATGGACTTACAGTTGAGCCGCCAAAGATTGAGCAATCAGTTGCTCAAAGTTCAGAGTTCAAAAGTCTAGCCGGTCAAATTGACCACCTTTTTTCGCATTTCCATCCCATGTGGGGCATTGTAATAAGAGAGATTAGCATGATGAATTTATAAACGGCTTGGCCTCCTAAGACTTGATCATGAGTACATACTCTAGAGTGTTTTTTTCCACTTGTTAATTATTTATTGCCTGAAATTCATTTTAGGCGAGTTATAATTTCTAAGTTTTTTCACTCAAATACCTCCAAAGTTGGGGTATGTTACTAATGGTTAGGCCTTAGCTTGGTTACCTAAGCCTAGTGTCTAAAATGTTTATATTCCCATGCTAGGTCATCATTTTGAGTCATATGGAAATTGTGCTAAGTCCCCCTAGGATTTTTTAATGTTTTTAGTCAATTAAAAATTTCCCACAAAAAGGGATATTTTAATTGTAAATAAGTCATAAGTTAAAAAAGTTGTACCAAGAGGAATTATATGTCTTGAGGGTATTCATTTTACACTTAGAATACCCACTTTACCTAAGTATCCACTTTGTGAGTGAAATTATTGATTTTTAATCACTCAAAATTAATTTTACTCACAAAAATGGTCATAAAAGACAATCAACAATCCTTAAATCAAGGAAACATGTCTAGAGCATGTTTTCCTTGTTTCTATAGTCTACTCAAGTGGTGGCAAGTTGTCTCAAGTGGAGAGCGACTTGATTGGAACAGAGTTGTCATGAGTTGGACATCCAAGAAGGAAAGGCACACTTTCTTATTTTGTCAGGTTTTTTCTCTTTGGAAACATCTTTCAAGTGGTGGCAAGTTGTCTCAAGTGGAAAGCGACTTGATTGGAAGAGAGTTGTTATGAGTTGGACATCCAAGAAGGAAAGGCGCACTTTCTTATTTTGTCAAGCTTTTTCTCTTTGGAAACATCTTTCTCATCCTTGAGTTGAATCGCCCTTCTAGATGGGAAACATTTCCTCTGACATTTGGGGAAGGAAACATCTCTCCCATGCTTTAGAAACATCACTTTTTCATGCTTAAGGTGACTCGCCCTTGTGATGGGGAAACATCCTGCTTTTCCTTGGAGATAACTCGCCCTCCTTCTTGGGAAACAATACTCTCTCATGCTATATAAGAAAGTCGACCTCTCCACTGTAGACTAGTTGGAGATTGGGGAAAGAACTTGGCTATTGTAATGCTATTGTGTACACTCTTTCAAGAATAAATAAAGAAGACTTTGGAGGTCAAATGGTGTATGGTGCTACATGTGTGGATGCTTGAATGTTCTATTATGCTTTGAGATAACTTGTATTGGTTTATATTTTGCATATCTACTCTTTCTAAGGCCTTTGAAGGTGTGTTGTCACACAGTTGGGTAAGATCTAACTAGCCAATTTGCTCTTAGATTTTACTATTTTCTTACATATTAAGATTTTAAACTTGCATACTTTTCATATGAACTAATATGCTTGTTTGAGTTTTCTTGTGTAGGAAGTACCTTCTTCTAACAAAGTGTTTGCAAAGTAGAACAAGCATTTTTTACAGATTGCCAAAACTTGGAGAAGTGGCTGATTGGATCACATCCATCACTTGTTCCAAGGCGTAGATGAACAGTAGTCCCTCTATCATTCACCAAAAGACTCCATAGCCCAAGCATTCGATTCCCGAAGAAAGACTCTCTCTCTCTCTCTCTCTCTCTCTCTCTCTCTCTCTCTCAACCTTTCAAAATCTCTTTTTCTCTTGGTTACTTTTGGCTGCATGCAAATCTTTAGATCTAACTCTCTTTTAAATCTTTAAAATCTAAGTTTGCATGCATAAGAAAAGTTAGATCTACTTTACCTTTAGAAGCTTTATAGTCTCATTAAGATCTAGCTTGTAATCTAACTTTGGCTTACTTTTTTTTAAAGTCAAATCTTAAAGCTAAAGGTAGTTTTCATTTCTTAAGTGTTCTAAAGCTATATCTAGGCATCTCTTTAATATTGTTTGTTGTTTTATAACAAGAAGTAATATCATTGAGAAAGGGGCTTTATTTTCTTGCTTTGTCAAATTATAATCGTCAGTTTAGTATATTTTTTACTTAGAATATTTTTGCAAACTTTGTACATCAACTAACATCTTTTTTTTGCAGGGTCTTCCAACAGTTTTTTGGGCATCTTTTGCCCCAACAAACTTGTTTTTTTGAGCAGGTTTACGAACAGATAAGGAGAAACTCTGCCAGATTTTTTTGAAGATTTGGAGCATACGGGACACCCAAAAGTAACCCTTCTTTAATAAACTCATCTAGAAACCTTGTAAAGACTTGCAATTCCCCTAATGAATGATCACAAGTTGTACCCAAAGAAAAAAGTGTAATCGAAGTAATAAAATCATTGGGCTATACATAGCCCAATTTTCACCCCCCCCAGGTGATTGGTGTTTTTTGGTGTGATTATTCATTTTTGCTTCAAGTTTCTCATACTTTCAAATTTTTATCTAAGAAGCTAAAACAAACTTTAAAAATTAACCCACAACACCGCATAACATTAGTTAGTTTCAATTCCATAGATTAGTTTAGATTAAAAAAGATTTTATGTTTAGATTAGATATCAATTGCAACATTTATTTTCTGTCATTTCAAATTTGGAAAAGAAACATTTCCCCTCAGCACCCCGGTGTATGCTCTGAACCCTTCCGAGCCTAGCTCGACCTGGGGAACTCACCAGAACCAGGGATGGTCAGTGTGGAGTAATTTAATTAGGGAAATCTTTAAGTTGTTATTGCTTTGATTGGAAACCGCATAAAGATTGTATGTGAAGTCATACGGAAATTTGAGATCTAGGTTCTCCCCATGTTGGACATCCGACATCTCTATTGAACTTGTTGGTGAAGTCATTTGAGCTTCGACAAGTTCTCAACAAATTCCAATTTGAAGGATAGTCTCTGAGAGGCCACACCTAGATTAGATTTGCTTTCTTGTATCACTCTGTA
This sequence comes from Picea sitchensis, assembly GCA_010110895.2. Lineage (NCBI taxonomy): Eukaryota > Viridiplantae > Streptophyta > Pinopsida > Pinales > Pinaceae > Picea > Picea sitchensis. The sequence continues at coordinate 64,212 of SNQJ01S0010801.1, read as the reverse complement.
TACACATTGCACACTCAAGAGTTGGCTTGCAAACATGAGAACCACTTCACAATAAATCTAACAACTTAAGCAACTCATTAATAAATTAAAATTTACCAAGAGCATTTCTCAACACATTTCAGTAGCATTTGGTTATCTGGCAACAATTTATTTGGCACTAATCCAATTATTTCCAGTTAGGGTTGTTGACTAATCCAAAACTAGTCTTGTGAGACTGTTATCGCACAGTTTGTAGCTAGGATAAAAGGCTATAAGATAGAAGGCCAAACTAGCGTAACAGGAACCAATCCCACCCAATGTCACCACAATGGGATGGTTCTTTCTCTTTAGGGAGGTTAGGCCAAAGGGAGACGTCCCTCGTGACCTAGGGTTTTGAAGAGGCAAAAGGCTAACAAGACCAAGATAAGGTTTCCCCCTTCACAAGTCACCACCCAAACAGATAGTTCGGCCAAAGGCTCATCAGTCACGGGGATCATAGCAATGTCAATCACATCTCACCGTCAATATTATTAAACATATGCACAAAAACCCTAACAAATCAATCAATAGCTCAAAGACATTACACAAGCCTACAATACAAGTCTGAAGAAAGAGACAAGGTGTCCTATTGGGCTAGTGTCCACAGGAAAAGGAAAGTTCTCGAAAAGACCTCATCCAAGCCATGTAAGTGGGTTATGTGGTCAGGGGATGTCCAAGCATGTGGGTGTTGTGAAGGCCAAGGATGCAAAAGTGTTACCTATGGGTGCCTTTGTAGAAGGCGAGCTGTACCTGTCACGGATGCATTTTTTCCAAGCCCATTCTCGCCTTTATTCTTTTTATTCTTTTATTCTTTTTTGCTTTTTTTTTTAAGAGCTAATCAAGGGACACAGCCTTGGCATGGTGACCAGAGCTGACAGTGTTACCCACAAGTACTTTCACAGAGATGAGAAGGTTGGCTCATGATGAGACCCCCTTTCCCTTGACCATGCAACCAAGAGTCTATGCCCTAGCGTGATAACCAGTTGGTGGCAATGTCATACTTCTAGGTACCCATGGTCCTAATAGGTCGGCTCGTGATGAGACCCCCATCCTCTGACTAGGTCTTGTTTT
>SNQJ01S0010801.1:45027-61800 GCA_010110895.2 Picea sitchensis | reverse complement strand
CCTCATGAAGCAAGAACCTCTTTTGATACAGGACCAAACCGATGGTGATGGATGTTGCTGCTGCTGACAAGATAAAGACGATGGAAGAAGAAAAGGTGGGCCCTCCAGGGCCATGCTCGAGTCAATCTTGCTCTCGGTACTCCTTGTCTAGGACCTGTGGGTCTCGAGACATGATCTCCTAGTTATCCCTGAAAAGTGGGGATAATAGGTTGCATTGAGGAAGAAGATGCAACACACCCCCTACAAAGGCACCCATAAATGACACAATACGAGCGCTTGTATGTCATGAAACTCATTGACCTATGAAGTCTAAACCCCTATCCACCTCATCATCCACTACATAACCTTGAAAATCCATCCTTGGGAGCATCCCCTACTTTAGGGTTTTGTTCTACCCAATAGGAATTTAATGACACCCGTCCCATACCTAAACTTGGTCAATTGTATAGGGTCTTGGAGCATTTGTTTACTTTGATGAGGTAGTTTTGATGCACATGTTTAAGTGTCTTGCTCATTAGATGTGATTTACACTTGTCATGATATCTTTGACTTGAGATCTTTGGAGGGCGTACCCTTTTGTTTTGCAGGACCTTGCTTGGTGTCCAGTTTTGGGAGAACAAGCCTAGCTTGGGCTTCCATGGGGCAAGAAGCCCACAGGTTGGATGCCTAGAGCCCGCACACCGGATCATAGAGACATGCCTTTGGAGGCTTACATGGCATCATGGAGGATCTAACGTAGCCCCTACCACCCAAACGTTTTGCTTGAATGAGGCAAAGCGTCACATTTTTGACTTGACGTCATAGAGGGGCTAGGGTTTGGTGGTGATGGAGTTGCTTATTGACACTTGGCATGATTTGATCAAAGGATGCATAGAGGGTGCATAACACATGAGGAGAAGGCCTTAGGAGGCCAAACGTTCCATCCCCAACCTCAACTATTTGTCAAATATGCCAAAACGTTGCCCTAAAAGGGAGACGTCATCTTGTTTTTAGGGTTTCTAATGTGCAAAAGTGAAATTTAAATGAATTATTTAATATTATTTTTGTAAAGGGGCAAGATTAGGGCGGTTGACCCCTATCTTGTGGTTTACCCTAAAATTAAGTGGACAAACTATGTGTTAGACATTTTGTATAAATAGAGATCATGTGAATCTCATTTCATAACATAACTCTCCCATTTTGAGAAGTATTTGGCTGAAATTTTCACTAGCTTTGAGCATTATGGTGTTTCTCTCTTGTGCAAATGTTTTATGGTGCTATCTTTTGGTGAATGAATGAGGAGTGATGCACACCTCTTGAAGACTTACTCTTTGCTTTTGGATGATAATTTGCATGGTGAACTAGGGCTTGGTATCTCTTTGCTCGGAATTGGTAAGGAAGATCTGCAAACACTAGTTCTTTTTTGCTCATTGTTGGTTATTGTTTGAGGAGTATTGGATACACCCTCCATTAATGCTTCATCTTCTTGTTAAAGTTATAAGTCATTCTTGAACAAGGGTTGCTAGGAGGAATACAAGTGTGTATACCCTCTTAGATTTTACCCTAAGTTGGTGGGCATACTCTAGGGAGTAAGAGTATTTACACCCCGAGGGTTGTTGTTAATCTAACTTGTGCTTTAAAGACTCCATTCACCCAATTTTAAAGGCACTAATATGAATATTTTGCATTGGAGAAATAAAATAGTGCATTGGGAAACGTGATTTTTTTTCATTTCAACTTTTTGCAATCTGGATTTTGTTCCTTGTGCTTAGCGCATCTCTTAGCCACTAGGACGTCCCCTCTAAAGGGGTATTGATTGCTGCTGTAATAAACTTTCATCTTCAGCCATTAGGGCTGCATAAACCCTAATCAAACTTTCTCTAATAAGTTATAACTCTCAACTCAACCGTTGAAATTTGCTAAGATTTTGCCCACATATTCTAGTGATCGTAGTGCATCTTTTGGTAGATTTTTGGCATGTTTTAATGGTTGAATCTCTTGCTGTAATAACTTGTTTGTTACAGCCATAAGGCTGATTATTATCTCTGTAGAAAGTGTTTACTACAGTCTTACTTTTTGTGCTAGTATCTTGCTCCTTTAATCTTGAGTTTCACTAGTGTTTTACTAGTTTATCTCTTGCATCATTTACTTGATTTCTAGCACTTGTTTTAACAGCTAATTGTGCCATTTCATTGCTGATATATACTGTTACTAACTGTTGCAATTAGGGACAACAAACTTAACTTGCTTGTCCATCATATACTTGGGCTTGTATCATTGTTTTCCTTGTGTCTTGGGCAGTCACAATCAACATTTGCAAGGTCTACTACTTCTTGGCAACCCTTGGTTACCATCAAGACCTTACTGAATCTCTTCTCCACACATAGAAACTTGACCTATAGGGGCATTCATTCATACATCACACTTTCTATCTCATTCCCCCTTAGGGTCACCGGGATTCCCCCCTTGAGGTAACCACTCCACCTCTAAAGTGACTGGAACACCTATCTAAGGTGATAGTGGGAAGGTGCTCTCTTATTTGTCACCATTTGGTGGTTGGGTCGGGCTTTTCCCAACCTACAAGTTGTGTGATAACAGGGTGGATTACTTGTGATTTTTGGTGGCCGATTTTTCTGCTGTAACAACTTGTTTGCTACATCCAGAAGGCTGAATAATATCTCTGCAATACTTGTTTCTTATAGCCTTGCTTCATTGCTATAGTCTTGTGCTTTTATACTAGAGTTATACTAGTGTTTAACTAGCTTATCTCTTGCATTATTTACGTGACTCTTAGCATCTTATATAGCAGCTTTATTAATTGTTTCTTGCTGATATATATCTCTGTTGATTGCTGCAAATAGGGACAGTAAGCTTAACTTGCTTGTCCACTTAACATGTAGCTTGTACATTTGGCTTTTCTTGTGTCTCGGGCAGGTACAAACACTTTCCGCAGGTACTCAAAGACTTGGCAACCTTAAACCACTTCTGTGACGTGTCATCAAAGCCATTTTCCACTTAGCAACTTGACCTATAAGGGCATTCATTTCATCATCTCACTTTTCATCTCATTTCCCCCTAGGGTCACCCAGGATTCCCCCCTTGAGGTGATCACTTCACCTCTAAAGTGACGGGAATACCTATCTAAGGTGACAATGGGTAGGTATTCTCCTAGTTGTCGCCATCTTGTGGTTTGGGTCGGGCTTTGCCCAACCTACAACTTGTGCGATAACATGTCCTAATGAAAGAAGTCTTGTGAAGTATAAGGAGAGAACTGTTGAGAAGCCTAAAGAGTATCCCAAGGACGTCCTTGTTATTTTGCATAGTATGGATTGGACAAAGGAAGATCACCCATTTGATGATTAATGGTTTTCTTCTGCATAATTGTATGTATGACTTTGGGGCTTCATCTAACATCATAACTAAGAATATTATGGAACTATTGAATTTGAACCTTATCACAATGTCTATGCCATGGATTCCAGAGAAGTTGAAACATATGGGATAATTCTGAATCTTCAAGTTAAATTGAGAACTTATCCTGTTATCACTTTCCCCATGGACATACTAGTCATTGATGTACCTCATGCATGTGGTATGCTTCTATCTAGGAAGTGGGCTGCTACTATGGGAGGCCATATTCAGATGGACTTATCATATGCCACCATCCCATCTTCAGAGAATTCTTTTTTCAAACTTCATAGGGAGAAATAAAGGAAATTCCATGTGGAAGATCCAAAGGAACCCATGAATGAGTTTGTCTATCATGTGAATGACATGGGGAGCTATGCAATTTGTTCCAACTTTCTAGCACCCGTGAAAGAAAAATTTAAAGAAGAGAAAATTGACCAAGTATGGAAAATGAACTTTGATGGGGTGCATTCGAGGTTAGGGAAAGGGGCAGGAATTGTTTTAACTTCTCCAACCTAGCATTCATATAAATTTGCTTTAAGATTAGAATTTGATGCAACTAATAATGTGGCAGAGCATGAAGCACTCTTACAAGGATTTAAGATTGCTGAAGACATGGAATCAAAATTTTGAATATTAAGGGTGATTCCAACTTAGTAATTCTCCAAGTGAAAAATAAGTATGCATGTAAGAGTGAATTGTTGAAAAGATACAGAAATGCCATATGGGATACTATGGAATGGTTTAGTGCTTTAGATCTCATATCAGTTCCCAGAGAGCATAGCAACCTTGCAGATAAGTTAGCGGTATCAACTTCTACCTTGCAACCTTCAGATGAGTTGTTAAATGGTCAGGGGAAAATGGAAATTAACTTCAGACCGTTAGTTCCGGATAACATAGATCATTGGCATGTATTCAGAGATGATAAGCAGATATTGAATTTTGTTCACAATGTTCAAGAATTCTCAGATTTTAATGTTAGTTACAAGGAAGAGGGCCATGAATATGTTGAGGAGGATGATCCCATCAAGAATCCAGTTCCCAGGGGACTTGTTGCATTAGAGCAAATCTTTGATAGAATGACATGCATGAAAAGAAAAAAGAAGTAATAAAGCCTGGTGATTGTATTGAAATAAATATAGGAACAATTGAAGAACCTAGAATGATAAAAATTGGAAAAGGAAGCTTAGAAAAAGAAGGAAAATAACTAATAATTCTTGTCCAAGAGTATAGGGATGTGTTTTCTTTTACCTATGATGAACTTAAAGCATACAAGGAAGATACTAAGCCTTTTCGTTAGAAGTTAAGGTAAATAAATCCTAAGTTAGTTCCCTTGGTGCAGAAAGAGCTCTAGAAGATGTTAGCTGCTGGTATAATTGCACCAATTAGACGCTCATCATGGTGTTCTAACTTACTAGTTGTCTGGAAGAAGAATGGAGGGATAAGATTGTGTATAGATTTCAGGAATTTGAATTTGCCATGCTTAAAAGACAACTACCCTCTCCCTAACATGGAAACTTTGCTACAAAGAGTCACAGGATTTGGAATCATGTTCATGTTAGATGGTTTTTCAGACTATAATCAAGTGTTAGTGAAGAAGGAAGATCATAATAAAACTACCTTTACTACACCTTTGAATACTTGAGAATGCCTTTCGGCTTATTGAATGCAGGTGCCACATTTCAGAGAGCAATGGATTTTTCTTTCAAAGATTTGATGAGAAAAATCATTGAAATTTATCAGGATGACTTGACTATGTTTTCCAAAGATAGTTCAGACCACAAAAGTCATTTAAAACAAGTTTTTTAAAGGTGTCACAAGTATGACATCTCCCTAAATCCATCCAAATCAGTATTTGGAGTTGATGAAGGAAAATTGTTAGGCCACATCATATCAAAGGATGGGGTAAGGATTGATCCAGAGAGAGTGAAAGCAATCAAAGGGATCCCTTTACCTCAGACCAAAAAGACCCTCCGATCTTTCCTTGGTCAAATTATTTTTATTAGAAGATTCATTCCAAACTTGGCCAGGTAATGAAACCCATTCTAAAGCTTTTAAAGAAAGATGTTAAGTTTGAATGGACAAGTGAAGGAAGGAAAGATTTTAATATTATCAAGGATGCAATTACAAGATCCTCTGTTTTGATTAGTCTCGATTACACCAAGGATTTTCAAATTTTTTCCTTTGCTTCATAAAACACTATTGCAAGGGTGTTTCTCCAAAAAAATGATGAAGGACAAGAGCAACCCATTGCATTTATGAGTAAGGCATTGCATAATTCTAAATTAAATTACACTATCATGGAAAAACAAGCATATGCCTTAGTGAAATCTCTTAAGCATTTCAGAGTCTATGTGGGGTATTCAAAGGTTGTGGGATATGTTCCTCACTCAACAATGAAAGACATTTTGGCTCAACAACATTACTTAGGAGTAAGAGGAAAGTGCTAAGTTGCAGGAAATGGTACCCCCCCCTGTTTCCCCCTTGAAACGAAGCGAAACGCTGGTACGACCGGGAAACGCCGGTACGACCGGGAAACGCCGCCGACCGTACTAGCCCGTACGGTTGATGTTTTGGGTCTCTTTGAGGCGAAATAAGAAAAAAAAGGGGGTCGTGGGGTCCCCAAACAGTCAATTATATTTTTTTTTTGCATTTTCTATATTCTCCAATGAGAATAAAATCGATTTTCTCCTTTTTTTTTTAGTTTCAATTTTTTTTTTCTAGAAACTAATAGAAACCCTAAATCTCCTTCCTTTTCTATAAGAAACCACTTGCTTCACTCATTCCTCACACTTTCATTAGCAAGAGGAGCTTCCTACAACAACAACAAGGAGATTGTGTGTGGTTTTCGTGAGCAGATTTTTTTTCTATTTGGTGAGCAGATTTATTTTATGTTTGCTTAGCAGATTTTTTTGTTCTCTTGGTGAGCATTAGCAAATTTCTGTTTTGTTTGGTGAACATATTTTCTTCTTGCTTTTGCAGCATTCATGGATTCTCAAAGTGCTATTTCATCTGCCCCTAGAGTTGTTGAAGTAAGCAGGCAACAAGAATACTATCCTCTTTGGAGGCATGTTACCAAAGTCAAGGCTATGGGTGCTGGTGGAGGTTCATGGGAATGAAAGCGCAATTTATGCAAGAAGGATAAGACCTTCAGGGGCTCTTACACAAGAGTCAAGGCTCACATTTTACATTAAGGGAAGGGTATTGAAGGTTGTCCACATACTCTTGATTTCCAGGTGAGGGATAAATTCCAAAAAGAGCATGATGATGCTCAAAAAATTAAGGATAATAGAGCCAAGATTGCTATGCATGGCACTAGCAAGCATCCTCCTTCCTTGGGTGTTAGCAATGAGCCAAGGATTGTTCATGAAGCAAGGAAGAGGAGGGCGCTAGAGGTAGAAAACGAGATATCCAAAGGCCCTGGAGGACGAGGTGCAGCTACAGACAGCAGATTGATGAAGATGTTCAACAATCAAAAGAGAGAAGAAATAGAGTTAAGAGTGGCAAGGGCCATATTTGCATGTGGCATCCCATTTAATGTGGTTCGGTCCCCCTATTGGAAGGATATGGTGAAGGCAATTAACAAGGCTCCTCAAGGTTTCAAGGGGCCAAACTATGAAAAACTCAGAATAATGTTGCTCCAGAAAGAGAGGGAATTGATTCGTGATATTCTCAAATCAGTTCGTAGCTCATGGACCAGCACAGGGGTTTCCATTATCTCTGATGGATGGACTGATACAAAGTGGAGGCCCTTGGTCAATGTTATTACGTCATCACCAACAGGAGCGATGTTCTTAAGAGCAGAAGATTGTTTTGGCGAGGTAAAAGATAGCAAATTCATTGCTGATATTTTAATTTCTGCTATGTTCTGGCGGGGTAAAAGATAGCAAATTCATTGTTGATATTTTAATTCTGCTATTGAACAAGTAGGGCAAGCAAATGCGGTGCAAGTTATCACAAATAATGCACCCGCTTGCAAAGCTGCAGGCTTGATTGTTGAGAGTAGATATCATCATATTTTTTGGACTCTTTGCATTGTCCATAATTTAAATATCATTTTAGAAGAGATTGAGGCAAAAACCGAATGGATTAAGGAGGTCATAGGACAAGCTAGGGAGATCATTAAATTCATCACTAACCACCACCAGTCTCAAGCAATGTATCGTGAATACTCCAAATTGGAGTTGTTTAAAGTTGCTAAGATAAGATATGCCTCAAACTTCATCATGTTGTGCCACCTTGTTGAGGTCAAAGGTGCATTGATGAGAATGGTGGTGGGTGTGACTAATGAGTGGAGACATGCAGATTTAGAGAGAGAAAATATGGTGCGGAGGGTGTTGATTAATCAGGATTGATGGAGCAGGGTAGAATTCTTGCTCAGGTTTACATTACTTGCATTTGAGCTTCTCCGAGATGCAGACGTGGACAAACCTTTCTTGGGAGAGGATTACGATTTGACATGGATACCATGGTTGAGAAAACCGTGGAAATTATTACACAAGAGGCTCCAACTCTTCTTTTTGTTGAGCATGTGAGGTCCATCATTGTTACTAGGTGGAATGGCTTTGACACTCCATTGCACACTTTGGCACACATGCTCTAAATCCCAAATCTTATGATGAGGAGTTCATTGCTAAAAGCAATGGGAAGAGGAAGGCCCCACATAAGGACAAAGAGGTGGCCACAGGAGCGAAAAAAGCCTTCCAAGCTTCCATCTTCCTCGAGCAAACAAAGGTGAGGGGAGGAGTTTGGTTTGTTTTGTCATGAATTAGAGGATTTTGGTGCATATCTTAACTTTGGAGGAGAGAAGCACCATGGACTTGATTAAATGGTGGACTTGTCATCGGTGGCGTGTATATTTGCAAAGCCTTGCTACTCGTATTCTATCAAAAGTGGCAAGCTCTTCATCAACATAAAGGAATTGGAGAACATATGGTTTCCATTCATTCCGTAAAGCGCAATAGGTTGGGATTGTAGAAGGCTGAGGATCTTGTATATGCATTCAAACCTTCCTTGTGTCTTGCAAGGGTGAAGAATATACAAGTGGGTCTCATAAAGACTGGGATGTGGATCCAAAATGCCCTGACTTAGAGAGTCAGCCTGCTTTTGATATTGCTGATGATGCAAGTGTAAGTGAAATTCAAATTGCCTATTCTTCTCATCGAGGCTCTAGTTTTGTTGAACATGCATCTTGTTCTATTTTTTGATGATGATGATGAGGATCAATATGATATGTATTAGGATATGTAATTATTGTAGTTTCTTTTAGCTCGTTTTTCATTTCTCAAAGATGTTATCGCAAGTGCTTTGTATTTTAGGTCACGCATCATAGGATAGAGGATAAATCATGCGATACAGGAACCTTCCCCACCTAATTTACCCTCGATGGGGAGGTTCTTTCTCTCATTAGGGAGGTTAGCCTGTGTGGAGACGCCCTTGACAACCAATTTGAAGAGGCAATGGATACAAGGTCAAGTGTTGAGAATTCCCTCCTCGCAGCTACTTCAACAATATCAGATAGTCCCGCTAATCACCCAATAATAAAAGAAGTGTGGTGGCCCTGAAAACACCTTCTTGGAACAAGATAATAAATAATAATATATATAGATATTTGCGGTGTGGTAACTCAAAGGGTTAGTACTTTTAACTATCCTGATTTCATTTAATAAGCAATTGCAATAGATACAAGATGAAAGTCAACGCTCAAATATTTAGCCTATGAAAGATTATCAATATCTACCAAAATTCATCCAAATGACGGCCTACAAGTATATTCATTCAATAATTAGTTCAATAAATGCTTGACGTCATCATTCAAATGCTTATATTAGTCAAAAACTTGATGCATCAACTATGACGTACTAGGTTAGTAGCTGCTAGGGTTAGTTAGGTTTCAAATCAAGAGAGTTTGAAAAGAGTTTTAGCTAATCAAAGGCTCAACGCTAGAGATTTATCCAAAATTTTAGGGTTTATGGAATCCAAAGTAAGGGCATAAAGTTTCAGGAGGATTAAAACTTAGAGACTCGAAGGTAGGGTTCTATGGTGTTGAAATGGAAGGGCCCTAGAATCAAAACTCCTAGGGGAAGGAGGCTCAATTCGGAGTTGCTTAAGCAAGGCCTTGTGTTCCTTCCTCCTTCTCTAAATGATCTTGGCAAACGGCTAGCTCAAAGTATAAATTTAAGGGAGAAAGGGTTTGAAGGCCTTGCCATTACAACACTTTCTCCCTTAGAAGGTGAAACCCTAGGTGTAGTCAACTAGGCTCAGGACATCTCCCTCTTTCAACCTATAACTTCAACGCTTAGCCTTAAAAGGAAGGCAAGTGTATCAACGGCTAGGCTATATCTTCTTCTTCAATGGCTGAAAACTATTTCTCAACAAGGGACATGTAGCAATGACCTACTTTGTGTGCTTGCTACCTAGGGTTTTAAAATCAACAAATTCATAAGTAAATGCAAGAATACTAACCTACAACCTTCAATCAAGAAGTTTTGCGTGAAAAACACTTCCATATCATGAAGAAAAATCATCATATGAACACCCTAGTTGTAAACCTTCCATGAGAGAAATGCCATAAATGCCAAGAGAAATCCTTCAAGAAGAGTTGCGCCTCACTTTAACACCAAAAATACCCTAGTAGGGCTCAAGAATGAATATCTCACAAGAGAGTCACCACAGAAACATGTCTAAATGAGGGAAAAACCCCCTCAATATATATCAATCCATGACCTTTTAATTTGCTGCATTGGTCATTAAAACAAAATTAATAAGGCCGGGACTACAAAATTACAATCGCTTACATTAACCGCTAAGTAAAAGACATAAAATGAGCAAAAGGTGGGATGTCAAGCCCTCCTGAGGGAGAAGTTATGCCTTTTTGGGGCTAGTGTAGCATCCATAAGTTAGACGTTAGCCCTTTTTTGGGCCTCTCCATCATGCCAGATGTGTCAACTGCCCTGTCAAATTGTCACTTGCTTAAGGTGATGTCATGAGCCCATAGGTGATGTATTGGGCCATCCAGGGCAAACGTTTTCACTGTAAGTGGGTCAATCCCCATAGGTCGGGTTCTACCAAAGTGTCCCGGGTGGAATGTCCTTCTTTCTTCATGTGCAAAGGCTCATCATAACACTACCCTATCCCTGCCACTGATGGGATCCCAAAAAACCATCTGATGGGATCTTCAACCCCATGGAAGTCCGAGCTAATCATCTCCCCCATGTGTACCGGGCTGGGTCCACTGTACTGGCCCCACGGCATGGTCCTCAAGATATCAAAATCTCTCCATGGGCTCATTAGTCCCTGATCATAGTAATGTCAATCATATTTCATCATTAATTTTATCAAATACATGCATAAGACCCCTAGCATATCCTCCAATAGCTCAAAGATATTACATCGATCTAATATACAAAGTCAAGAAAAGACACGGTAATCCCATCGGGCCAACATCTACAAGAAGAGGAAAGTTTCCAAAAGACATCATTCAAATTTCAAGCCATGTAATATGAGGTGGCATGATCTAAGGATGTCCGTAGACGCTAAAGGAAGACCAAGGGTAGGTATTATCTGTGGGTGCCTTTGTAGGAGGCTAGATGCACCATCATGGATGCGCTTTTTCCAAGCCCTTTATTTGCCTTTTCTATTCTTCTTTTACCTTTCTTTCTTTTTTGTTTCAAGATTTGACCAGAGGACACCGCCTTTATGCAGGACCAGGATCGCCTTTAGCATGGTGACTGTGAGTTGATGCTGTTACCCACAAGTATTTTCAAGCAGAATGATATATATCGGCTCATGAGATCCCCTTTCCCCTGGCTATGCAACCAAGGGTCACTATTCCCCTCAAGGGTGACCGATAATGGCAATGTCATACCACCGCTTAGATACCCATGAACATAACAATTGCCCGCATGAGACCTCCCATCCCTTTGGCTAGGCCTTGTTTTATTATTTTCTTTGGTCCTTTTGTTTCTTATCTAGAGGCCTTTTATTGTCTTCTCAGGCATCCCTGGGCGAAGAATCTCTAGGTTTTGTATTTCCCATGGCTTTACCTTTTACCACCTGCTTTTACCTCCTGGGCCTTTAGCCCCTTCTTCCCACAGGACAAAGTGTAACCCCTCAAAAGGTCTTTCTAATGCCCGGACTAGGGGAATGGGATGGATGTATGGGAGATAAGGTGTAAAATGATAATATGGTGGGAGCGGACGATGGCTTTTCAAATTCCCCCTTGGTGGCTAACCAAAACCTACGGGTACAAGCTTGCTAGGGCACCTCGTTAATCCCCCCAACAATGGTCAAGTGGGTTAGTGTAAGATCCAAGCAGTTGTCAGAAATGTAAGGAACCTGATGCATACATCTGAAAGTTATAACGATCAAACATGACACATACCATGATACCTGGACCAATTACCTCATGGACCAAGAGTCTTCTCTGATGCGAATCCAAGCCGATGGTGATGGATGCTGCTGCTGCTGACAGGACAAATCTGATGAAGAAGAAGAAGGATGGGCCCTCCAGGGCCATGCTCAGGTCAATCCTGCTCTCGGTACTCCATGTCTAGGACCTGTGGGCCTGGAGACATGATCTCCTAGTTATCCCTAGAAATCGGGGATAACACACCACATACAACCTCATTCATAAAGGCTGATTTTGGATGTAAGCCTCATCTATAAAGGCTAATTTTGGATTTTGCTACTTGCATCATGTAATGAATGTTATTGATCATCTATGGGAGTTAATATGGACATGGTTTTCCTTCTAAAATGTCATTTATGTGTATCATTATGTTTTTCTTGCAATATAATGTTTTATTTAAAAAAAACTATATATATATATATATTTTTTTTTTTTTTTAATTTTTATATATATGTCATTTCCCCTGGCTTTTCCATTTTTGGGGGGCTTGTTTTGTACCATCCCGGTTTCGGAAACTTTGAAATGTTTCCCCGTTTCGTGCAACTTAGGGAAAGTGAGTTTCGAAAATTCAAGAATAGTATTTAGAGATCAAACCCACCAAACTGGTTAAAGGTCAGGGTCTAGCTCATATGTTAATAGAGGGGAACGAAAGGGCTTTGGATTTAGTATGTCAGAACAGTAAGCCAGGTCCAATAATGTCTACAGATCTTTAGAGGTTAGAACAACATCCATGATATTCATATATCATCTTTTTCCTCCTTAACCTTACTTGTCCAAGTCATTTGATAGGTCAAAAAAGAAGAGCTTTAAGGTTAAGAGTTAACTTTCTAAGTATTGTATTATTCAGGATGGATTGGGGTAGAGGAACCCCGATGGGATGATACTTAGATGTGTTGACGAGTTAGAATCTAAGAGACTTATGATCGAGTTTCACTTAGGATTTTGTGGACGACATTTTGCAGCGAAAACCACAACCCACAAAATTCTTAGACTAGGGTACTGTTGGCCTACTATATTTTCAGATGTTCATAAGATGGTTAGAGGTTGTCAGCAATGTCAGTTATTTATAGGAAAACAAAAGCTTGCGGCCTTACCATTACAACCAATAGTAGTTGAGGCCTCTTTTCAGCAGTGGGGGCTTGATTTCGTCGGTCAATTCAAAGATAATTCAAGTAATGGATACACTTGGATTTTAACAACGACCGATTATTTCACCAAATGGGTAGAGGCTATACCCGCCGAGTGGGAAACCAACAAGGTAGTCATGAACTTCCTGGAAGATAAGATAATCACTAGATTCCATGTGCTTGCCAAAATTACAACCGACAATGCCAAAGCCTTCAATTCAACAAAATTTTCCTCCTTTTGTTTCAAATATGGCATTATCTTGTCCCACTCATCAAATTATTATCCCCAAGGAAATGGTCTAGCAGAATCATGTAATAAAAATCTCATGACCATCATTAGGAAGATTGTAGGGGATAACAAGAAAGCATGGGACAGTAAGATCAAGTTCACACTTTGGGCTGATAGGATAACTAAGAAGAGTGCAACAGGGAAGAGTCCTTTCGAACTTGTATATGGGTTGGATGTTACTTTGCTAGTTCACCTAAAGCTTCCAGTGTATCAACTCCTTCAGAGGTTTGGTACAGATAAACATGTAGATTATCGAATGACATTTGTCTAATTGACATAATACGAGTGACAAGGATATCACCAATCCTTGAATCCATGTCTCTTATTGAATCTAGTCAATCTTCTATTTTAGTTGTCAACATATGTGTAGTCAACTGAGTCTAGTAGATATGCTAGTCTACTTCATTGTATATCTTCTTTCAGTCGGTTCTTTGTGAGTTAGTCGACTTGGTTCAATCAACTTTTCTATTCAATCATATATTTTCTTGTTGATCACTTCTCCCTTCTCTAGACTTCTTCTAGTCGATCCAATTTTAGATCAAGAGTTCAATATGGAGATGTTTGAAATTTTTTGTTTGTTAATAATAGTTTTGTGTAGTCTAATGAATGGATTTTGTGCTTAGTTAGAGATGTTAGTCTCCTTGTTTAGGAAAGGAAGAGAAGAAAAGCTCTGCCATGCATCTAATCTTGTACTTTTAATGATTTTGTATAATATATGACTCAGTTTTCAAGAGAAAAGAGCCATATAGAAAAGTGCCCTATAATAGGGATACCTCTGAATTTTGAACTCTAGTAAATGCATGAGTCCAATTTCTCTAAACATAGGAGAGA
Organism: Picea sitchensis; assembly: GCA_010110895.2. Lineage (NCBI taxonomy): Eukaryota > Viridiplantae > Streptophyta > Pinopsida > Pinales > Pinaceae > Picea > Picea sitchensis. The sequence continues at coordinate 47,756 of SNQJ01S0010801.1, read as the reverse complement.
ATCTTCCTTTTCTTGATCATGGATTGGGCCATTATTATAATTTTGAGGGTCCTTTTGTTAAATACCCTCATTAAAAGTTTTGGCCAAAGGAGCAATGTCGCAGTTATCTGCCACACATTTGTATTAGTTCCTTTCAAGAATAAGATAGGGGGATATAAAAATTGATTTTTTAATGTGTGTTTTGACTCTTGAGTATTTATATCATGTTTTTAGCTAAGTGGTTTACATCTTCAAAAATACAAAGAAAGCGAGAGTAAGATTATGTTTTCTTGAGTCCATCTAGGACCTCCTTATGCAATGCCAAAAAAGTTAACAATGAGATGGTTTACAATGACTAAATACTACTCACATCCATCCAACATCTATTTATAGAAAAAAAGGTCAGAGGTTGACATGGCCTCAAAAATAAATTGTTTTAAAAGTGAACAAATTCTCTAGAGCAAAACTTTTTCCATTTATATCTCAATGGTAAAAAACACCTTATGTAGTGGAGTGCAATAGACCGTTGTGAAATGTTTCTATTTTTCCCATAAGTTTATAATTATGTTATTTTGATTATGTTTATGATGTAAATTATTATATTTTCATATAACCACACCATCTAGAAACATCTCTTACCTTTGACAAGGATCCTGCAGAAAGGCATGGAGAAAGCATTCAAAGAGAGGATGCTGGGTGTTCCTGCTGGAGAAACACTATATGGAAAAACGGTAAATATGATGTGCTCACCACTGTTTTAATATCTGAAGGATTGATCTTTGGTTTCTTATTTTATTATGTTTCTATTTAGAAGTGCATCATGTATTACTTCATGAAATATATACTAGTATTTATGTTAAATATATGAAAGAGTACAATATGGCCTAGTTATACAAGCAAGTAGATAAAGATCAAAATGACAAAAAGTTTCAAAATTTCTGTCAGCTCATTGTTCTTATACTTAAGAGGATACATCAGTGTGAGAACAAGATCCTTTTATATAATAAAACTTGTTTTTCAGAAAGATTGAAAGCACTTGCAATATCCACATGGGGTGCATAGGAGGTCTAGAGAATAACAGTATGAAGTCAGAGGCATGAAGAGGAGCCTGCATCATACTTCAGCCATGTCGTCTGTGCCCTTCTATGTGGTGGTATCAATGGCACATAGCTTTCCAAAGGAGCGTTATGGGATTCCTTCCCAGTCCTTTAGCTGCTTGATATTTGCCCATATCTTCCCTATGTCTTTCTCAATGAATGTCATAATCCCTTTGAGCCCCTCTTCCTTATCTTTGCATAATCAGAGGTCCTCTTTGGTACTATGGATGTTTTCCTTTAGTGAATCTCTCTCTTCAAGGATTGCTGGTGGTGATTAAGCAAATCTGGTTCATCAGGTCTGTTTATACTTCATCAGGAAAATCCCTTGTAATGCAGGAAGAATGGTTCACACTGCAATTCTTCGTTGAGAGTAGTGATTGGAGTTTTGGAGAGGCTTGATGATAAAATACCGACTCATGTTAATTTGGTTCGTCAACTCTCTTTATAGTTCATCAAAAAAATCCCTTGTAATGCAGGCAGAATGGCTCACTCTGAAATTCTTTGTTTGAGAGTAGTAATTGGAGTTTTGGAGAGCCTTGATGATAAAATAATGACGAATGTTAATTTAAATAAACTTAGTGGTAGGCTAGTTATAAAGTTAATGTGACATTTGGCTAGCAAATCAAGCATATGCGATTAAATGAGTTAAGAGGGATCAGGACATGCTTCCATACTTTTCGGAGTTATGCCTTTATGTGCCAATATCATAGTTGCAGGAAGCGCTCCCCCCCGCCCCCTGCTCCACCCTTGGAACCCCGCTCCGAGTGGATTCTCTATGGAAGCTTCCCCTAGAGTGAGCTTCCAAAATCCGGAAGCCCGCTTCTGGATTTCGGAAGTTCGCTCCGGGGTGCAAAATGGGCGCTTCCCATGCAAATATAGCCCCAACGACCTAAGTAAAATGCCAAAACATCATCGTCTGTTCTGTTTGAGGTTTTGTTCACTGGTGAAATTGCTGAATTTAAGGCTTATTTACTGCTGATGGTATATGCTCAAAATACTTAAATAATCTTGCTGGCCTATTGCATCTTTACACAGTCATATTCTTGTATTTTGTGACCAGCACTTGTGGATATTTCTTTGGCATTGTTTTATGATTGAAATCTGGTATAAACACATGCTAACTGTGGACTGCTCTAAATTCTCTGGTTGGTATAAAATCGAATGCTGTCAGAACACTTGCAAACAGGGACTGTTGATTAATGTTTCTCTATAGTATATGCCATAAATACGACTTTGCAATCTGATCACTGAACATTACTGCTGGTACATTTCCTGTTTGCTGTCTCTGTCGCACAGTTTGAGCATACTTGTTACAGCACTGTCCCTGTTTTGATATTGACATATGGTGATGATAATACTCTGTGGTATATGCTCTTAAATGTGCTTATATAACACTGGTTTTCTTGCTATACTTTGGAGCACTTTATTGCATGGCAATCTCTATACATTGAGCATGGATTTGTCCTCTCTTCATTGGCTAAAGACAACTCATTGGATCAATAAAATCTTTCTGTCCTTGTGGTCTAGCACAGTTTAAACTTTATTGTTTTGGACCTTTCGATCTTCATAATTCAGTGCAGATGGCCTATTTTGTAATCATAACTATTTGGTCATGACTCATGTTATTGTTGACAGTTGCTAGATGACTGATTT
>SNQJ01S0010801.1:26693-44977 GCA_010110895.2 Picea sitchensis | reverse complement strand
GACTGATTTCATTCCATAACTTAATGGTCTACTTTCTATTATATGGCTTAAAAATTTGTACGTTGGTTTGTAAGTTTGTAATTGCTAGATTCTAGATGGTTGATGCTCGAATGATTAATCATTGATGTACTACTACTTACTACAATGGATGCCATTTTAATGTTAGAATGTACAAATATGCATGTTTTCACACATTTTGCAGCTATTTTGTCTTTCTGCATGTTTTTTAATATAAACACAATATATATATATATATATATATATATATATATATATAATACACGTTCCCGGGATGCTTCGCTCCCGAGGATTTTTTGAAAATGAAGCTCCCGACGCTCCGCTCCCGCTTTGGCAACATTGGCCAATATACATATAGTCTTCCTCAATGAAATTATCATCTTGCATTGTGCACAATTTTCTCCTTTGCTTTCATCTCTTAAATCTTTGCTCAACATGGTATGTGTTACCACTCAATATGCATGCAGAGTTGTACCTGGATTGAAGACCTCGCCCATCAGGTTGTGTATAGAGGATTTTGGCTCGGTGGCTGATTGATTGCAGTTGTGATGCATATTTTCTCATTGAGCATCACCTTTTGAGGCATCATCACATATTGGAGGCATGCCACCTCACTGGGACACTCATGGGATTTGGAAGAGCGCCTTACACAGTTGGGTCATGTTGCCCAACAAGTTGCACTAGGATGGACTTGCAGTTGAGCCGCAAAATATTGAACAAACACTTGTTCAAAATTCAGAGTTCAAAAGTCCAGCTGGCCAATATGGTCATTTTTCTGCTTCTTTTACCACATTTCCATACCCTTGTGGGGCATTGTAATAAGATGAATTTAGCATGATGAACTTGTAAAAGGCTTAGCCTCCTAGGACTTACTCATGAGTGCATTACTCTAGGGTGTTTTTTTTTACTTATTAATTATTTCTTGCTTGAATTAAATTTTAAGTGAGTTATAATTTCCGAGTTTTTTCACTCATTTTCCTCCAAAGCTGAAGTATGTACTCATGGTTAGGCCTTAGCTTGGTCATCTAAGTCTAGTGTCTAATGTATATTACCATAGTAATCATCCTCCTAGAGTCTCATGGAAATGTGCTAAGTCCCCCTTAGGTTTTTTAATGTTTTATGCAAAAATAAAATTTCCCGCAAAATTGGGATATTTTAATTGTAAATAAGTCCTAAGTTAAATAAGTGGTATTAGGAGGCATTATATGCCTTGGGGGTATTTGTTGTTGCACTTAGAATACCCACTTTACCTAAGTACCGACTTTGTGAGTGAAATTAGTGATTTTTAATCACTTAAAATTAATTTTACTCACAAATAGTCAATAAAAGACAAAATAAAGACAAAAATCAGCAAATGCTGTTTTTGTGGAAACATGTTTCAAACATGTTTTCAGTCAACTCACCCTCTGTTTGAGTTAGCAAGGCCTTGTTGGCATCCAAGTGAGAGTTAGGGGTGAGTTGTTAGTTAGTTATCTTGAGTTAGAAAATCTTCCACGAGGAGGTGTGCCCCACTTGTGGTTAGGTGGCGCCCATATGAGGAGGTGCGCCTACCTCTTGAGAGGTGGCGCCCTCCTCCTCTCTCCCTTCATCACACTTGTCATCTATTGGGATTGAGGAGAGGTGGCAGCCCATTAATTCACACTTGTCTCACTTCCTCTAACACATGGTGCACCCTTCCTCTCCAAGTGGTGCGCCCCCCTCTATTGGAAACTCCACCCTCTTGGCTATATATTGGAGCTTGCTCTCCCATTGTGAACTATATTGATAGACCTAGAGTTATGCTGTTGTAATTAATTTCAAGCTATTGTGGAATAAATAATTGAAGACTTTGGAGGTCATTTTGTGGTGTTGTGCAAATTGTGTGGATGCCATTGATCCATGTTGATGTGTTGAGGTTATGGTAACCTTGTCTTTTTTGCAATTTCATTGTTAATTTGTTGAGGTTATGAATAGTAATATATTAGTGAGCTAGTTTTCATTGCTAAATCTTATGGTTTCTAGCATGTTTAATCTATGATCTCATGTTATTCTAGTTTGATTTACATGTTTTCTAGATTTTATATGTAGGAAGTGGGTGCACCCACCTTGAACAAGTATTTTTCAGGAATTTTCCAAGTTTGCAGGGCCTCTAGTTTGAAGGAGTGGAGAGCTCTAGCTTGAGTTTCCAACACCTTCAAATCCCTTCAACCAGAACGATTTCCCTCTACAATACACCAAGATGACTCCATAGCCCAAGATCTACTTCTATCTGACACTCTTTCTCTCTCTCTTTATCACAAAATTCGTATTTATCTTTTGGTTACTAGTTTGCATGCAAGTACTTGGATCTAAATCATATTTCAAATCTTTATTTATCTAAGTTAGCATGCAAAGAAAAGTTAGATCTAGATTGTAGTTTCATTTCACTATTTTAAGCTAGATCTATCATAAAAAAGTTTACTTTTAGCAAGCTTATTTCTTCAAATTTTAAAAAGCTAGAAGTAGTTCTTTTTCTAAAAGCTTTTAACTTCATATTGGACAATCTTTGTGCTTTTAATTTGCTGTTCTAAAACAACAATTAAAGATCCTAAGGAAACAAGCTTTCTAGTTTGTTTTCCTTAGTTAAATTTTGCTTGTTTTCACTTAGAGTTTTTTAGGTTTTTCTAACATAAGTCCAAGACACTTCTAAAGTGTTTTTGGGCATCTTTCAGTGTTGTTTGCTTGCTGTTTTTGCAGGTTTAGCAAACAGCCAAGGGGAAACTCTGTCCATTTTGGGCGGATTTGGACATTCTGGGACCCCTAGGAGCACCCCTTTAATCAATAAACTCTTTGAAACATTGTAAAGACTTGTGATCCCCCTAATGAATGATCACAAATCATTCCAAAAAAGATCTTTGTAATTCCATTAATAAAATAAGTGGGCCATGTTATTGCACAGCTTGTAGGTTGGGCAAAGCCCGACCCAATCTACATAAGTGGGACAACTGTGAGAGTATCTACCCACTGTCACCTTAGGTAGACACTCCCCTCGCTTTAGTGATGATGAAAATCACCACAAGGGGGGAATATCGGTGACCCTAGGGGGATTGAGATGGAGGATGGAGAGGCGATGAAAGGAGCTCCTTAGGTCAATGATGAAAGTGAAAAGAAGGCTTGGAAAGGAATCACGTGGTGAAGAACGATTTCCAAAGGTCTTGAGTACCTACACCAAAGTGTTAAACCTACCCGAGACAAGTCAATTTATGACAATACAAGCCAAGATATCAAAGGGACAAACAAGTGAAGCTTGTTGTCCTAAATTGCAGCAGTTAACAGGTATGCATATTAGCAATAGAATGATTCACTAACTGCAGAAATTACCATAAAAAGATTCAAAGAATTATTGGACAATCAAGTGTTAAACAAGTAAGCAATATTCCAATACTTAAGCATGGACTTTGATGGCTAGTTAGGGCTGCTAGATGATGTTTTCAGAATTCTATTAAGGCAGCCTTATGGCTGTAGCAAAGTTTTGCTACAGCAGCAAAATCCAACTCCAAAAATCAACAAGTAAACCGTCAAAACGATAGATAATGAACAACAAAATGATAATATGAGTTTACAAGTAAATTTCAGTGGTTGGTAAGTGTACAATAAGTAAAAGAAGAGGTTTTCTGCAGCCCTAATTGCTGTAGCATTAAATTTACAACAACAATAAGAAATCCTTGTCTAAGCTAGATGCCCTAGTGGCTCAAGCAAGCCTAAAGCATGAAGAATTGAGTCCACTTTGAACAAATTCAATATCTTGAAAATTCACACATTCCAATGCACTTATTTTATCTCTCCAATGCAAAAGTAGATTAGTGCCTTGCCAATGGGTTATGGAGTCTTGGGTTTAAAGGCTAGGTTTGCAACTCCTCTAGGGGTGTAAGCCCTTTTATTCCCTAGAGTATGCAAAATCTTGGAAGGTAAATCTAGGAGGGTGTATGCTCTTATATTCCTCCTAGCAACCTTTGAAAATGACTTATCCAATAACATTTAAGATGAAATTGGTGGAGGGTGTTAGCTCTTATACTCCTCTAAGGGTTTTAAGACGAGAATAACATGAAACAAGAAGAAATTACCAACAATTGCAGAAAATTCCTTACCAATTTCAATAATAGCAAGACAAAACCCTCATCTACCAAGAAAATATCATCCACATGCAAAGACAAGTCTCCAAGAGAGTAGTGCACCACTTTATCTCCACAATAGACAAGATAGCATCCAAAATTGCACAAGAGAAGAGAGAAATCAATTTGACCAAAGAGGTAGAAAATTTCAGCCAAGAATGTCTTCACTCAAGAGAGTTGCCCAAATGAAATGATCTTGGTCTCTTATTTATACAAGACCTAAAAATAAAGTCTGTCCACATAATATTAGGGTAAAACACAATTAAGGAGGCCGACCCTCTTTAATTTCCCCTTTACAAATTATAATTTGATTTTACATGAAAAAGAAAACCCTAAAGATGACTTCATGCCCCCTAGGGGGTGACGTTTTGGCACTTCTAGAAAATCATTGAGTTGTTGAGGGAGAGGTGGGCTTCCAAAAGCCATGTGTCATCATGCCAAGCATCCTCCTCTTCATCAACCATGCCAAATCCTCATCAAGCATCACCACCATCATCAAACCCTAGCCCTAATCAAGCCCAAAAGTGTAGCACATTAGCCTTCAAAGGCAAGTCGTTGGGATAGTAAGGGCTAGGTGAGGTCCTCCAAGGTGTCTTCTCTTGCCTCCAACGACAACGTTCATCATTTGCTGCTCCCCAAGGTGTGGGTCATGGCATCCAACTTGTGGGCTTCAAGCCCCAATGAAGGCCCAAGTTAGGCTTGCTCCTCCAGAACTGTCCACCAAGCAAGGTGCTGCAATGACAATGAATGCACCCTCCAAGGGTCTCAAGTCAAATGTATCATAGCAAGTAAAATCACTCCTAATACAAGAGCCACCTAAACATGTGCATCAAACCTAACTTTCCAATTTAAACAAGTGCTCAAAGACCCTATGCAATTGACCAAATTTAGATATGGGAGGGGTGTCACAATACCCTATTGGGTGAACTAATTCCTCAAGTAGGGGATGTTTCCAAGAATGATTCTCTCTAGGTCATGTAGTGCATGTGAGGTGGATGGGGGCTAGACTTCTAGGTTTTTGGGTTTCATGACATACAAGGGCTCGTATTGTCTCATTTATGGGCGCCTTTGTTGAGGGATAGCCACATTGATTTTCTCTTTTTGTTTTTGAAGCATATTTTTTCCAAGCGCTTTAGCATTTTCTTTTTTACATGTGCCATTGAGTTGAAGTCAATAAGGGGCACTAAAAAGGAAATGCATAGCCCACAAACACTCTACCCTGGTTAACATGTTTTTTATGAAGACCTTCCAGGTTGAAGTCAACAAGGGGCACTAAAAAGGAAATGCATAGCCCACAAGCGATCTACCCTGAAAGGTGATCATTATTTAATTTATTATTATTATGGGTCCCTCATTTTTTATGAGAAGCGTTTCATTGCTCTCGGGATCCTTGGGCGAGCTTTTATTGCATGATGTTTCCTGCTAGGGCGCTTCCGAGCCTAATGGCCCTTTCTTCCCCTGAAATGAGGTACATGCCCTTCTTGGGTCAATAAGGGCAGAAAACCTAAAAGATAGGGACACAGAGGGGAATACGTGATGGAAAGTGGTAAGTGTGAGTGGGGACGGTACAATAACCCTTTGGGGAGACCCCCAGTCGCAACCCTTTCCCTAAGGGTGGCCACTTACTAGGAAACTATGACACTCGACAAGGTGAAATAAGGTTAGAAGCATAATGTCCAAGCATATGTTCCATAATCAAGAGAAGTTTTAATGCAACATGTCCAAACGCCTCAAGTATTAAGGTGACACTTACCTCTACTGGATCTTGAGGGTTGTTGTGAATAGTCTCATCTGCCATGGCTAGGGTTTTGTGACTTTTTTTCTTAAGCCAAATCCTAGATACTACAACTTTCCATAGATATCCCAAAGAAAACTGCTTTGATACCAATATGATCTGTAAACTGCCGTGGATATTCCACTGTAACAGTTCGTCATAGCAAATGTTATAATATTCTAAAATCTTAGACCATGCAAGCTAATTTTCCTTAGATCCCAGATTAATTAATTACTAGCTTTGCTTGAATTTATGAAATAAATGAAATACAAAAATGAAAGAAATGAGCAAAAGAACACACAAATTAACACAAGATATATCCCGGGAAACCCAATACAGGAGAAAACCCAGCTAGAAGGTGAGGCCTATGCTTTGCTCTCTTTTCTTCAGTTATGGAATGTAAATACAAAGAAAGAGACACTCATTGTGGAGTTGCCTTTGATATTGTGGCCTTTATGACTGCTACATATTTTTTTCATGTTATTTTATGCTCTCAAAATACCACTCCTAGATGCTCTGCTCAATTATGGAACAAATATAATGTTAAAGAATGGAACCTGTTCTCCTCCTAGTGGCCCGATATTTAACATAGCCCAATAGCCATCTAGGGTTAGGGTTTTGACTTCCTCAACCCTCAATTAGTGATAAGATTTGGACCTGTTGCCGCCTAATCCACACCTTGGGTCACATGGAAGAAATCTTCAATCCACTGGGTCTGGCCTTAGGGGCAAGTTTCGAGTCGGGTAGTTGTCACCTGACACTCGATGACTCTGTCTAGGCTAACTCCTGGCAAAGCCAAGGGAGGTAGTCCCTAAAAAAGAATCTAAGGCTGATTAGATCTAAATACAGATAACAAACTAGATTATTCTAGGAGTTAATATGAGACAAAAGCAAAAGCAACTATTCTAGCAAGATATAGTGACACACTAAGAGAAATGCTTATATGAAAGATATTGAATAAGTAAAGTACTTCAGCGTAAACAATATTACCTGGAAGCAAAATGTGAGTACTTGAAAGTAATTGAAAATAAGCAAATAAAGTATGTAGACCAGTGCCAAAAGTAAATTTTGCTGCAAAATCTATGTATTGCGAGTGCTCTTGACAAATTTTATTATTATGTGTGATTGCTTGAATTAGAGGGTTAATTTCGTGAAGTGGCTTGATGTTGCAAGTCCACTTTGTGCATGCAAGATTGTAAGTGTGAAACACAAGTAAAATCTAATCTAATATTTGTTTCCTTTCACCACTATCCCCCAAATGGGTACAAGTAGGATTGCAAGGAGTTCCAATGGGAAGAGAACCTAGATCTCAAAATTTCCTCCTAAATTCACAAGTCAATCCGCAAGTAGGATCTCGTATTGAGCAATAGTAAGAGAATGGTTTTCCCTATTAATATGAATCCACACTAACCAGTTCCGTTTTTGATGGTCACCCCAGATCAGGTAAAGCTTGCAAGAGGCCACAACATACTAAGGCTGCTGAGGGGAAGGCTTATTTGCCAAATTGAAATAATTGAAAAGAAATGCAAAATTGAAATCTAAACTAATCTAATCTAGAAATTGAAACCTAGCTAATGTTTTGCGGTGCTTGGGTTTATTTTAATTTTGCAAAAATGAAAAGAAAGCAAGTAAAAGAGACAAACACAAAAATGAGATAGTTCCCCCCAGTCCCTAGGGGGATGGTAGGCCTAGTGGGTTATCCTACTCTTTCTTTTCAGTTACAATAGTTTTTAGAAGAAGGTCTCTTGGTCTTTTATCTTTCAAGACCAAGTAGACTTACAATATGGTGGAAGAAAAAGGTTTAGATTGAAGAAGAGGTTGGTTAGGGGGTTCTGGATGCTCCAGATCCTCAAAATTTCGGCAGATCTTTTCCTTGGCTGCTCACAAAACCTGAAAAAAAAGCAAGCAAAAGAGGCCAAAAGATGCCAAAAACCACTTTGAAAGTGGCTGCAAAAATGCGTTAGACTTATACAAAAAATTTCTTAGTAAAAGTGTTTGGGTTTTTTAACTTTGCAAAAATGAAAAGAAAGCAAGTAAAAAAGACAAACACAAAAATGAGACAATTCCCCCCAACCCCTGGGGTGATGGCAGGCCCAGGGTTATCCCACTGTTTCTTTTCGGTTACAATAGTTTTTATAAGAATGTCTCTTGGTCTTTTATGCTTCAAGACCAAGTAGACTTACAATATGGTGGAAGAAAAAGGTTTAGATTGAAGAAGAGGTTGGTTAGGGGCTCCTAGATGCCTGACTCGTGGGCTTCGGGTGATCTTTCCTTTGGCTGCTCACAAACCTGCAAAAACAACAAGAAATAGAGGCCAACGTATGCCAAAAACCACTTTGAAAGTGGCTGCAAAAAATGCGTTAGACTTATACAAAAAATTTCTTAGTAAAATAACTAAACTATGTGTTGTCAGCCCTATACACACTTGCAAACGTGAGCTAAGTCCCCCTCACCTAGTGTGCCCTTGAGGTATTAATGCTCAGGGTTCAAAGCCCACGCTGCCACTTTGGTTTGAACCTCTTTTGTCTAGGCTACTCCTAGGGAAGCCAAGGGGTAGACCCTAGTTACTAGATATGATTAAACTTGAAGTTCTAGGGAGTTGGTTTTAATTTGTTAGGGTTTGGGGGATCTTCAACCTATGATGCAAAGGCAACAATGTAAGATGCAATGATTTACTTATGTCAAGAAAGCCTTCCCTAAGTCAACTAAGACTAGTGGCCAAGGTTGGGCAAAACTAAAGTTAAGGGTGTTTGATTACAAAGATTTACAAGTTACTTACAAAGGTACACAAAGAAATGAAGTGATACAAATCGACCATGAACAAGAGATAAGATATACAAGATGTACAAAGATAACCACGGTCATCGTAGGTGGTAACTTGTTATCCCCGATATCTAGGGATTGTCCAGGAGATTGCTGTCTCGAGGCCCATGGTCCTAGACATGGAGTACCGAGCGAGCGACCGAGCATGGTCCCGGAGGACCCACCTTCTTCTTCTCACCCGTAATTTGTCTTGCTGCCAGCATCTCCATCACTACCTGTTTGGGCTTGCATCAGAAAGGCTCTGCTCCATGAGGTAATTGGTCCGGAGGTATCATGGTATGTGTCATATTTGATCATTATAACCTTCTTTATGTATGTATTTAGATCTCTTTCACTTTGATGACTGCTTGGATCTTAAACTAATTTGACCAATCGCTAGTGATTTGATTGGTAGCTTTAGCAAGTTGGTATTCATGGGTTTTGGTTAGCCACCGCGGCTTGAAGAACCATCATTCAGCCTCATGCATTCTCACTTTTTCATCTTTTGTTCCATCTTTTCCTTAATTCTAGTCCGCCTTTTGTGAAAGACCATATCCTGCAATATCTTGTCTTTAGGGAAGAAGGCCAAAGGCCCGGAGGTAAAAGGAAATGGGTAAAAGATAAAAGCCATAGGAAAAACTAAAACCTAGAGATTTCAGGGATCCCCGAAGGCCAAAAAGCCTCTCAATAAAAAACCGAGGGACCCTAAGAAAATGATAAATAAATAAAGTGCAAGACTAACTAAGAGGATGGAGGTCTCATCACAAGCCCACGCATTATGTCGTTCATAGGTATTTAGCTACATGACATTGCCACCATCCGCTACTTCAAGCTGTGGCGCTGGACCTCGGGTTGCATGTGGCCAAAGGAAGGGGGTCTCTAATGCAGCCACTCTCCCATCTCAGCGAAGATACCAGTGGGTAACACCGTCACCTCTGGTCACCCAGCCAAGGCAGCGGTCCCTTGTCAAGGCTTGTAGCAAAATATAAAATAAAGAAAGATAAGGCAATAAGGGCTTAAAAAAATTTGCATCCATGATCGGCAATGCTTCCTACAAAGTAACGTACGCATTCCATTAACCAACCTCTAGGTCTAACGATAACCGTGACATCCCTAAAACCATTTCATTTCACTATACATGTTTTGATAACCCTTTTATGAAACTTTCCAGCTCTTGTGGGTATTGACCCAATAGGTTGCCCTTTGGTTGCTTTGACTTTGTATGGTGGACTGTGTGGAGGTCTTTGAGCTATTAGAAGACGTATAGGGGTAAGCGCATACATTTGATAATTTTAATGATGAAATTTGATTTTAATTTCGTTGGCGATGTCTAGGACTGATGAGCCTGATATGAAGCTTTTGATGTGCGTGACCATGCCCAACGGACGTGCACCAGAGGATCGGGTGCACATGGGGAGATGATCAGCTCGACCCTCCATGGGGTCAAGAGCCCATCGTATGGACGTTGGGATTGCAGATGCAGGACAGGGTTTGCGATGAGCCCATGCACGCTGAGGAAGAGGAACGCCTCATCAGGACACTTGGCATAGATCGTGGCTTATGCGGATCACCGGGCAGCATGGACGTGGACCATGATGGGCTGGACGCCACCAGAGATGTTGGACGACTTCCGTGGCACGCGGGCGTGCTCCCTTGATATGCTTGTTTGGGCAATGTAGGACATGATGTCGGAGCCCTGTGAGGCAACGTCTTACTCATTTGGTGGTTATCATGCCCCAAGAGGTCCAACGCCTCCCTTTAGGGGCTTGACACCCTGACATTTTTGCTCATTTTGACATTTTAGCATGTAAAAGTGACAAATAATTAAAAATCTGAACTGCTAGCCTTGTCGGCCATTTTGTTGACCTATTTTAAATTAAAGGTCAAAGTATTGTGAGCAAATAGAGGATGTTTTTTCCTCTCTTTAGATCATAACATAACTTGCCCTCATTTGAGAGACTACTCTCTAGCCTTTGTCTTGTATTTTGTCTCTTTGAGGTGATAGCGCAAATTCTTGAAGGTGTTATTTCAGAAGTGGTATATGTACATTGGAAGGTTTACAACCAGGGAATGGATAAAAGTTTCTTCATGATCTTGTAAGTGTTTTCAAAGCTCTTGATTGAATAGTTGTGGTTAGACATTTACATTCATTGTTATCTTGTTGTTTTGACTGAACTTTTGAAACCCTAGGGAGTCTACACACAAGTAGGTTGAGACTTCATGTCCCCATAGCATGGGCATATAACCATTGGATTTGAGAAGGTTTAGCCTAGCTTTAGCTACACTAACCCCTCTTTTTATCTTGGCTGGGTTTTTGAGTTTGAATTGAAGAAAGAAGTGATCCTAGGCTCAATTAAGTTACACTTAGGGTTTACTTCTAAGGTTTTTTGGAAAGCCTTGTATTTAGCAACACTTTCAGCCCTAGATTTATCCTTATAGGCTAGCCATTTTGCCAAGAAAGTCCTAGGGAGAGGATTGAAGCACCAGGCCCAGCTTTAGCTACACCCCCTAGGTAAGCCTTTTCTCTTTAGGGTTAGGGGTTAGTGGCCCTGTTTCTTTAGCAACACCATTAAACCCTGAAAGCCTCTTGTCTCTAGGTTTGAACCCTCTAAAACCATTAGCTACACTTCCATTTGACCCCATTAACCTAAGGTAATTAGTCTAGAGTTGATTTCTTGAAGCTTGTTATGACTTAGAAATTTTCAAACTACTTCCCAAATTTGCAAACCCTACCTACTAACCCTAGTCATTTTAGACTAACCTTAAGAGGACAACGTTGGCCTAAATTTGAACTTTGCTTGAATAGAAAGGTGCGGCCCTGCCTTCTTGGTCGTAGCCGCGGAGTTAGATTGCACTTTTACCGGGTTGAATTTGTCAAAACGCCCACTTTGGCTAGCTAACCTCAGAAAACAACAAAAATATCATAGTCAGTGGACGCCATACATGGCTAGAACTCTCGCTTTGAAGCTAGATATTTGATTTTGTCTCTTCTTTTGATTGATGATGAGCCATTGATAAGTGTTGAAAGATTGTTTGATAAAACGTTGGCCTTCCCCTCTCATATTGACTTGTTGGCAAAGCTTGACGTCACACTCCAGAAATATCATATGGGTTGACGCTACACTTCATTATCATCCTGACATACATGCAACGCTAGATAGTTAGCGTTCTATTCATTGGCAGAGTTGATATTTGTGTTCAAACTATTGGCTCAAAACGCTTCACCTCAAGCATTGTTTTGATCTATTGTTAAAAGCCCAATGTTACAAATTCCACCGCAGAATTAGTATAGGTGACGTGGTAGTATTATATATGAGTTTGATTTGACATGTTTATTTGCATTGATAATATGATACATGGTTTAAAATTGCACACATTGAATGCTAATTATCCTTTATGCTTTATTGAGAAGTGATATAAGTCTTTTGCTTTTATTAGGCCATCATTGACTTCGTCACACACATTAATTCATTGCTCATATACACTTTATATTAGTCTTGAATGCCTTTGAAGTGCTAACCCATCGCAAGCATATATTCTAGTTGTCTTGTTTTATTCCCAAATACAGTGCATCAGCAGTGGTTATATCTGACTATCTCTCTTGGGCATCAATCAGAAAGGTTTCTCCTTGACTTGGCCTTTTAGCCTTCCTTTATCCAGATTGACTTGGGACGCACGTGGACTTGCTGTTCAATAGAAAGAGCCCCCATCGAGGTGACAATGGCTGGGGAAGCTCCCGTTACTTGCCAAGCCCTCACTCAAGCCCTTGGAACTATCTTACAAACCGTATGATAACAGCTCTCAAAAGATATTTTAAAACATAAATATCATCCACACTTTGCCAAGCATGCCCCAATAGCACTTTACTCTATTGGACTGCTTTTCAATGGTATCCACTACACTCAAGATCCAACAAGATGATGCCTCCAAATGGGATGCACCATCTCTTTTTGGATCACACCATAAAGAGCATAAAAATAAATACTTGAAAGAACAAATGCTCAACAATACTCGATTAATTATTCCACAAAGCAAAGAAATGTTACTTGCATATGAAATTAAAGAGATATGTGTTTGTAAGCAATGTTTTAAATGTTCATAAGATATATCATATACCCAAGAAGGTGTTTGCCTAAAACACTAAGTAGATTAAGGGTTGCTTAAATATTTTAAAGATTTTAATTTCCCACCCCTTAACCAAGTGTTGAACCAAAATCCTCCCCCCCCAGCCTGCTCAAATAGTCATGGATGCTCAAGAAGTGAGGCAACGAGGGCCCACCCTAGCTCTTCATTGTGTCAACCCTCATATCGCAGACCATTCAGAGCTAGGAGAAAAGGCGCATAAGATAGAAGGCCAACTTATGTAACAGAACCAATCCCACCCATTGTCACCACAATGGGATGGTTCTTTCTATTTAGGGGGTGAGGCCTGTGAGACGTCCCTAGTGACATGGGGTTTTGAGGAGGCAAAAAGATAAAAAGACAAGGATAAGTTTTCCCCACGAACACCACCAAACAGATAGTCCCGGACCAAAGGCCAATTTAAGAAGTAAACCCCCAAAGAAGTATACCTACATGGAACAAAGCAACAACAGTAAACTGATATGTGCAAGCTAGCCCAATGGGTTAGTACTGCTAAGACTATCCGATAAATATATAAGCAATATGGTAATAAATATTGACGGCCACCGTTTAAAAATATAACAATGCAAGTAATGTCACTTCACCCAATAAAGATTGGACAATATGGCATCTAATGTAATCAATACATCATCTAATAAATGCCTTAGATCACCATTTACTTGCTCAAAAGACAAAACGTTGTTGCACCAATGATATAGTAGTGCACAAGATGACGACAACAATTAGGGTTAGTAGTTAGCTTTTAGACTAGGGTTGGTGAAGTTAAGGTTTCAATTCAAAGGTTTTGAGAGTGTTGCAATCAAGTTTCACTCCAGCGTTGGAGGACTTTAGATCAATGCCTCCTCGGGTTTAATGGAGTCAAAAGTTAAGGATGCAAGAGTTAAAGGAGGCAAAGATTTTAAGGACTAAAGGGTGAAGAGTTTTGAGGTGTTGCTAAAACAAGGCCTTAAAATCAAACCCTAGGGGAGAGAGGCTCGCCTCCTGTTGCTACAACAAGGCCTCCTCGTGGATCTCCTCCTTCCCAAAACGGCTAGCTCAAGAATAAAGCATAAACCAAACAGTGAGGGTTTGAATGGACAAGGTGTTGCTACAACAAGGTCTTCACAAGAAACCCTAGAAAGAGTACACCCTGCAGTGTAGTAGACCTAGATGTGAACGTCTTACTCTTCTTGGCTTCTAGATAGTATGGGAGAAGGAAAGAGAAGAAGAAATAGGAGTGTAGCAATGGCTAGCTCTTTCTTCCTTCTTCAATGGATGAAAAATTCCTATCAAGGGACATGAGACAAGGACCTACTTGTGTGCTTGTCACCTAGGGTTTTGACCTAACAAAATCATAAATATATGCAAGAAATTAAACTACAACCATTCATTAAGTATTTGTAGAAAAATAATTTGGCTAATTCACCAAGAAATAACCATGCAAACCCTAGTTGTAACACCTTCCCTTCAAAGAAATTCATAAAATGCCAATAAAGTCTTCCTTCAACAAGCGCCCCTCACTAAATCAACCAAATACCCAAGAGGCTTAAATTTTAGACCTCCTATGGAGTGAATCAACATGATGAAAAAATGAAGGAGAAAACTCCATTTATAAAATATCGCGACCTAATTTTACTTTTTGGGTCATGTAAAAGGCCGACAAGGCCAAAATACCTAAAATCATAATTGCTTTAGCACAAATTGTCAAACTAAATCATAAATCATCAAGTCAAAAGAGAGTAAAGCCCCTCCAAGGGAGACGTTAGCCCCTTTGTAGGGAGATGGGGGCCTCGAGCAAAAAAACGCTAGCCCCACACTCTCCCAACTTGCCATATGTGCCAATCACGCTTCAATCGGCCTCCAAAAGTGTCCATGATGTTGGGTGATCGCCATGGTCAAGGTGGTGATGTCCTAGGCTCTACTAAGCGCACGCCCATTCTGAGAGTGATCGCCCCCTAGGTCAAGCTCGAATGGGTGCCTCCTCGTGGAACGCCTTCTTCTTTGGTGCAAAGCTCCTGATCCATCTCTATCTTGTATTTTCCCCCTAATGGGGTCTCAACGTCCATCTGGTTGGCTCTTCAGCCGCATGGAGGTTTGAATTGATCATGTCCCCATGTGTATCGGTCCAAGATGGTACTTGTCCGTCGGGCTTGGTCCTGCAGCATCAACAAGTACACCATCCATGGGATTATAAGTCAAATGGATCATATAAATGTCAATCACATTTCATCATCAATATTAATAAACATATGCATAAAACCCCTAATAAATCAATCAATAGCCCAAAGACGCTATACTGCACAAGCCTACAATACAAGTCCTTGAAAAGGGCAAGGCATCCTATTGGGCTAGTGTCCATCAAAAGGGAAGTTCCTGGAAGAGACCTCTCCAAGCCATGTAAGTGGGATGATGTGGCTAGGCGACGTCCAAGCAGGTGGGTGCAAATGAAGGCCAAGGATGCAAGATGTTACCTGTGGGTGCCTTTGTAGAAGGCTTATGACTGCCATGGATGCAATTTTCCAAGCCCATTCATGCCTTTTATTCTTTTGTTATTTCATTTTTATTGCTTTTCTTTCTTTTGCTCAGATAAGCAGGGACAATCACCAAGGCAAGGACCAAAGGGTGGCAACAAGCTACTCCACAAGTACTCCTCACGTAAATGAGAAAGTATCGACTCTGTGATGAGACCCTTTCCCCTGGCCACATGCAACCAAAGGTCACTCAAGGTGGTAAATCCAATTGATGGCAATAGCATCACAGGTACCCATGGACCTAATAGATGGCTAGTGATGAGACCCCCTATCCTCCTGTTAGGTCTTGTTTTATTATTTTTTTAGGGTCCCTCTTTTTCTTGTTGAGAAGCCCTTTATTGCTTCTCTTTGGGATCCCCATGGCCATCTCGAGGTTTTATTCTTAGGCTTTATCTTTATCACTTTGATTTTACCTTGGGCCTTTAGCCCCTTCTCTTCCCACTAGATAAGGTGCAACCCCAAAAGGCCAACCCAGTCTCAACAAGTGGATTGGGATAGGTGAGCGGGAAACAACATGGAAAAGTGAAACTGTGAAGAGAGCGAATGGCTTTAGAGACAACCCCATTGGATTCAATCCAAGTTCAAATGCATAATGTGCTTACTTAAGACACCCGACAATCCCCAAACATACCGAAGTGGGCAAGTGTAAGATCTAAGCATTTGTTAGAAATAAAAAGGAATCATATGCATATTCAATGGTTTTGATAATCAAAGTGACACACCATGATACCTCGAACTAATTACCTCCTCATGAAGCAAGAACCCTCTCCCCACATAGGACCAAAGCCATGGTTGTGTAGGCTGTTGCCGACAGGATAAAGAGATGTCGAAGAGAGAAAGGTGGGCTGGCCCTCTAGGGCCATGTCAAGCCAATCCCGCTTCTACTCCATGTCTAGGGACCTCAGGCCTGAACATGATTCCTAGTTATCCCCTCAAAGTGGGGGGATAACAAACCTAAAGACCCGAAGTAATTTCCTGAAAGGACGGGCCAGCCAAGGCCAGGAAAGGACGCCGCGCGCTGTGAGACCATCCCCAGCCTAGCACCTTCCGTTGCCTTCCTCAAGCCCCGTTTTAGATGGCGAAGATGGTGAATTTGGGTGTCCTATTAAGTCTAATATATTATAATGCCTTAGGACTAAGTTTTTAGATGTGTTTAAGAGTGTTTTAGTGACTTTTACTTGCCCAAAAATAGTGAATAAGGCCCAAAACCGAAACTTCAGTCAGCAACAAAAGTGTTCTTAAACCAAGAAAATATAGCATTGAACAATGTAAGAAACTTGAGATAAAGGCTAGATTGAAAGGTTATCCTTATACCATATGATTAAAGCCTTAAAACAAGAATAAACTTGAGATAAATGGATGAAAAAGAAGGCAAGAACAGCTTGCCAAAGAAAAGAAAAAGTGCTTTAGTTTATCATCACTTAACCATGAATGTTATTGCATGAAAGTAAAGTGCTAAGAGATGAAAAGTGTTTGCTGAAATTAAAGTGTGTCCCTACACCACATACATGCCCTACATATGCTTCACAATTAGATGATGACAAATGACCTTAAAGATGAGTTGATTTCAAGTTAAAAGGATTACTTTTTAAACCCTTACCAATGAATTAAACCATGTGATATAGCATAAAAAAAATGTTATGAAACTTAAAAGATTATAGCATGTAAAAAAGATTATGCCTTAAGGGCTTAAGCGAAGATTTAGTATGTGTATGAGATCTACCTCTAGAATATTTTAATCATTTAAACATAAGTAAACCATCAACACATAACTAAGCTAGCTAATTTGAAATGAAAGGCAAAGGGACAAACCATTTAGAATGGCACAAGGTGGAGGCAAGCCTACCTTTATTGTGCCAAAGAGGGTTGGAAAAGAGAAGCAAACTAACTAAGATTAGCACAACTAGCCACCCGTCCTTGCTCTAGTGACAAGTGGGGCAAAAGAATGAAGAAATGCTTGAAAACACAACTATGCCCTAGCCTTATGATTTTGGGGATGTCTCACCCAAGGTGTAGGCCCAAAATATTATGAACAACAAATGAAATTATACACAAGAGAATAAGCTTCAAAAAAACTTGCCAAAAATGCTAGAAAAATGAAGAAGGGTGAGATTTTTTACCAACCCAAAGCAGAGACCTTTGGGAGTGTTGTGTGACCAAAAGTGCGCTGCAAAACCCTTTGACCTGATAAGAACCTGCAAAAACCGGCAAGCTATTGCTTGCTGGAAACGCTGCACACAACAAGAAAAATGAGGAAAACTTTTTGTTTTTAGAGCAGAAATTTTTCACATAAAAGTTCCAAGTAAAAATGTATTTTTTGTGACCTATCTATGATGGTTAGCTAACTGAAATATGATATAAAGAGAACAGAAAATCAGATTAGGAAAAGCATGGAGTTTAGAAGGGCCTTGAGGGTAGACTCCTCCTTGAGGCTATCCCAGCAAACCCTGGAGGCAAACCTGCAAAACTTCAAACAAAACGTAAGGTATACAAGTAGATAATATGATTGAATGGACTAACAAAATAAAATACTTTACCCTACTAGCCACCCAACATATATAGATTAACAATAATACTATTGATTAACCTACCCAAGTAAAATACTTTACTCAAGAAATCTACTCGATATAACCCAGGATGCCAAAGCCACAATATCACCTCATGTGCAAGAAAGAGACAAGAATACTCTTTGTACTTCCAATCCTCCAAAGCTTCTCTATTAATCCAAAAGGGAAAGTCTTGAAGCAATGAATTGCTCCAAAATCCTCAAGAGAAAAAGAATGGATGCAAGATGGAAAATGAGAGAGAGATGAGATGGAAATCAAGTAGCATAACCTTAGCTCAAGATATGGTGAAAAAATTGTAGATTTTCAAGTCCTATCAAGCATGCCTACTGGGTCTGTCTTT
>SNQJ01S0010800.1:188265-199361 GCA_010110895.2 Picea sitchensis | reverse complement strand
GGGGGGGGGTGCCCAGAATGGAAATTTACTCTAGCGAGCCCCCTATCTATACGTGGCATGATTCCATTGGTCCTGAATCCCACCGCCTATTACTGTCTGACATACCTCATCACCTCATGATGTCATTACCGACCTTTTCAATAAGAGTCACATCCCGTAACTCCGTCAGTCCTTCTCCCTCGTTCACCCATAGCAAGTCCCTTCACCATGGTCTTCTCCCCCAATCAATAACCACCACATCACTCAACCGTATGCTTCAATCATTGTCACCTGCCATCTCACGCTCTAAATGACCCATTGGCCATTTATTACTGGCTAACTTACTCGTTAACCAGCTGACCTATCGCCCACGCCCAACGGATACCTGTTTACTCAAAACCACCCTCACCCTTCATTCCTTCACCATTTACCCACTCATCGCACTAGAGAATTTACCCCGTTTTCCTCTTCATTACAGTCGGTCACCCACATCTACAATCGTCCCCGTTAACTTTTGTTTTATTTGCAGGTATTGTTACAGTAATGGCGCCAAAATCAAAGTGAACAGAAGGTGAGGAGAATCCATTTCTCCCACCTCCTGTCGACCTCGGCATGATTCCTCTGGATTACAAAGACTATTTAATCACAGACACAAGATGCGATTTCAACTTCGTAGACCTACAGTCATGACTTAAAGAAGTTTTCCTGGACCAGAGTGACGAAATTGGCCTCTGGGAGTCCAACCTACCCTTGTATCCTTTCCCCCAGATTCACCACTTCCTAGAATTCACCCTCAACTGCCAAGCCCATTATATCCCCGAGCAAAGATCCATTGTGTCCTTGTCTGAGGAAATTATTTTCCTCATCACACCAAAAACCATCGACCAAATGATGCAAATATCCCGAGCCAACACTGCCTCACCTTTTAAACTCGAAATCATCAAAGAGCTATACTAGAAGCTGTCGTTTCCTCAAAGAGCTCAGATTTTTGAGCTTTTTCTTCCATAATTCGCTTAGCTCCCCACTACAAACCCCCCTTATCCTTCCTCCCTATTCTCAATAAAAGGAAACTAGGTCATCACGTCACTATGTGCCTTGCTTGGTTATTTTTCAGATCAATGGGTAGATGAACCCATTTTGGGATTTATATCTATTTTCTCCATCGATGAGAAGCCCACTACAAAGTTTGACTTCAGCACGTTCCTGGTGAACAACATTCATGAGCAATTCATAAATTTCTTCATAGAAGGCATGTTCCAGTATTCTTCAATACTGGCATACCTGTTTGTTTTCTTCCAAGAGGACAAATTTTCTTTTTCTATGCAGAAGATGGTCGAAGATGGTAGACCCCAGGCAGTAATAGCATGGACTTCTCTGCTCAGACATAACTCCATGAAATTCAGTTTCAAGTAGTTCATCGAGTAGTTCTACCACCCAGTGGTGAGTATGCTCAGCGGCAGACCTGAACCCAAAATTAATGACGAAGTTCATAGGATCCTACATCTCTCGGACCTTACAAAGATGGGTGATTGGTACCTGTACCAAAATCATACTGAGATCAGAGTCTATGGGTGCGAGATGGCCCCATATAAACTATCCAAGTACTTACCTGTTAGAATGTTTTCCCTGGAATACATAAGGCAGATGATAAACTCAGACGATATACATTTTGTGTCTTTGAAGAAGAAGCAACAACTTAGAATCAAAGGGTAGATTGGGTATTTCATCTACAACAGTCGAGGTGCTGGGGAGGAAGCAGACAGACTGCTGAAGGAAATGAAATTTTTTGCTAGTTTCACATGGCACTGTGATCCGTGCGGGATAATTTTCGAGATGAGGATAAAAAATAAGAATATCCCGTATGTTCACATATCTAGGCCCGAGGTAGAAATTTTTTCCAACCAGACAGAATGGGAGCCAAATACTTTGGTTGAGACAGAACAACAGGACCTCCCGGTCACTGTATCACCGATGACCACACCACAAGCCCCCAAGGAGAAAAGGCCTAGGCAAGATCTGTCACCTCCTGTCATTGAAGTATCATTTGAAGAATTTCGATTACATACCAAGAGGTGAAAAGCCAGTCTGGTACCCGACACAACTAGTGAAAAGGGAATGCAATCCACTCTCACGTTGGAGGTTGATCGGTCACTCCTCAGTACAAGAAGAAAGAAGATCATAACCTGAGTATTTCCAAAGAAGCCCACAGATACTCCACCAATCAACGAGCCAGGTAAGATAGGATCGAGGCTAAGTATCTTTGAGAAATACGATTTGATCAAGAAAAAGAATCAAACTCTAACTAGCAGCACATACGCCAAGTACTGGAAGCAGACGACGACTGCACAACACAGACTGCTATCGACATTCGACACTTAGAAGGGCATAATGCACATGGAATTTCTCCAAGCATAGGTGCCAGATCCAAAGGTAATCACTGATTACAAAAGGGAAACTTTTGAATTCCAAACTAAGGACGTGCATCCAACTGATCAAATGGATCTGCACAGACAAACTAGAGAAATGGTTTTCTCCACATTGGCACATGCTTCCACTACTGCCTCCAAGTTATAAGTGTCTCTGAATAACGTCCAGATGCATTTGAAGTTAGAGAAAAATTCATCCTTTGCCAAGGATAACAGAATAAAGACGTTGGAGGAACTGGTCCTTAAGATCGGGTATGATCCCTCGAATGTGAAAGCAGTTGAGGAGATGATCAAGAAGAAAAATGCTGACATACTGTATTTGAGGAAACAATTGAAGCTGCCACCAACAGTAGACTCGCAGGCAAAGGAAATAGTGGAGACAGAAGGAGAAAAAGATGAGATTCTTAAGTTGATCATGGAGCAGAATGCTCAATTGAAGGAAATGGAAGATGAAATGGAGAAGCTAGTGAAATAGAAAGAACTATCAAAACCCACTGAATTCATTCCATTAAGTGTAGTTCCAATCTCAGGAGTGAGCACAACATCACTAGTAGAAATTCCACTGGAAAACCCACTGACGTCTCTGGAAAAGAATGTTAAACTGGCTAAGTCTATGGAAGATATGAATCTACAAGAAATAGATATTAGCAGGCTCAAAAAGGAGATTGAGAACGTCCAGGAACTCAAATATTCTAACCAATCCAGCTACTCCAAGGAAAAACAAGAGTCAGACTGGCTCAAACAAGAGTTACAACAACTTCAGAAGCAAACAGTGGTAGGCAAAACACTGGCTGAAGTCAAAGAAAGTGTCTGGACAGACATCACCAAGTCTATGAATGAAATATGGCCAATGATACAGATTATGTTTGAGAAAAATGAATTGGTACAAAGAACTAAACAAGCCATCAAGAATATTAGATTAGAACTGGGAGAGATGCCCAGAGAGGCTAATGAAATCATCAAATTCCTGAATTGTAAAACCAGAGAGGAGCTGGAAGATCTGAGAATTGAGGATAGAACGAAGACCATCCTTGAGGTCAAGAGAGTCCTGACCAAGAGAGGACTGATGCTATAGCTAGAAGAAAAGATTCAGGCTATGGACCTAGGGGTGCAAAGGTTTTTCAGCAAGATCGGGGCTCTACAGAAGAAGGGTCTTCCTGGTTTGAAGGTGATAAATGACAAGTTGATGACACTCCCCGATTACAAAAAGAGACTAGCAGATGTGGCTAAGGATAGTTCGAAATTTTTAGGAATTCAAGGCAGTATCACTGGAAAGGCATTCCTAGATGTGCTACAATTGGACATCATCATACAACATGAAATCCAGTACATCTTCATCATCAAGCCAACTTTTTCCAAGTACACAGAGATGGATAAAGTCTACCGAAGGTTACTCAAAGTGAGTGTTCCCAGTCATCTTTGATGGGAAGATATTTGCAATCTGATCGAGTAGTCGATGAGCTATCCTAGCCCAGTCATCTATCCAGTCAGACGTGGTCATGCAGAGGCCTCACCAACGGTTCACCCAGAAAATAGCATGAAGTTTTAACACATCATCAAGCAGTTTCCTAGATTTTTGTAATTTGTTAAGTTAGTTAAGCTAAAAATAGATTTACCACATCCTGATCTTTAATGACAGGATCGTTTGTAATTTTGGGTTATAAATACTTCACTTTTTGAAGTATTGAGGGTTGATCTTTATGCCCTGTGAGTTACCAGACTATAATATTTTTCAAGAGATCTTCCATTAATAAAAAGAGGCATTTTCATAGGATTCTTGCATGTACTCATTGGTGATGTTTTCCTTTCTAAGTTAAATGTTATTCTCACTTAGTTATCACATTGTTTTCTAAATATAATCTTTGAAAGTAATGAACGTTGCAGGATTTATCTTTGTATACCATGTTTCTGACTTTAAAATATTTTAGTGTTTCATCTTCTGATTTTATGATAAAGAAATTCTTAACTGCTTCTTTGTTGTAATTGACATTCTCTCTTTTTCTACTATTCCTCATTTATGCTGCTAAAAGAATCCAATGATTACATTATCTCGCCCTGTGAAAGGTTTCTTTGTTTTCTGGTTTAGATTTCATTTCATGATATAGACCCCATAGCCCAATGGATGTGTAAATCTATCTCAGCCAACCCAACGAAAATGACAACAAAAAAAACCAACATATTTTATTTACCTAGCCTAATATTTTAAATTTGAAACATATCTAAATCATACAGAGAGATCCCTCTCTGGAGCTCCCTCTCTGAAGCTAGTAGGGATAGATCCTAGCTTCGAAGTGGTTGGATATAGTTACCTCCCGTAGATTTCTTCTTTTCTAACAACCTCTAGGAAATTTACAGAGCGCTAACATAGTGGCGACCATACTGGGGACGAATTGAACAAATTTTAACCTCACATTTTCTTTCCCTAGAAGAAAAGTTTGTTTATGAAAAATTGCAAATTTGAGAAAGAAATAATGTTTAGAGGTTAAAAAAAAAACCAAGAAATATGGCTCCCAAAAGAGCTTATACTCGATCTCACCCAAACCCAGAACCTGCAATAGCAACTGATAATCCAGAACAGTTACTCAGGAAAAAGACCATTGCAGAAGGTTTAGTAAGTCATAATCCCCTTTAGAGGTCCCCTTCTCTTCCAGAGGAGCTTGTTGCCCTTCAGGATCTTGAATTTGACATCCTTTTTGAACAAATCCTGTTTAGAATGAAATATGATAGCTTTGTGGCTAAAATTGTCCTAGACCCAACCGTCTTGCAACCCCGGACCCCTGAAGTTCTATCTCCCACTGATAAACCTCAAACCACTCACTATGTACCAGCTAGCCCTTCCTCATCCTCGTCTTCTGTCATCACCCCACCTATCATCGAGGTTGTTGTCCCACCCCCTCCACCTATCATGGTAGCCATATATGCTCCCTTGGTGTTGGCCGCACCCCTTCATGCTATGCCCCAGGATTATCAAACGAGACTTCCAAAGTTCGATGGAACATGACCCTTGAGCGCCCAACAACACGTTGATAAAATGAATGATTATTTTGATCTGTAGGAATTAGATGAGGCTGACATTCAAATGAGATTGTTTGCACAGAGTTTGACAGGTGACGTTAAGAAATGGTACAAAGGCTTACGCGTTGCCTCAGTGCTTGACCTTACAACATTTCAAAGAAGTTTTCTAGATAGATGGGAGGTAAAGAAAAATCCTCTCCAGATCTTGTCAGAATAGGAAAACATCATAATAAATCAAGGTGAGACAGTACAAGATTACAGCACCCATTTCAATAACCTATACAATGCAATTCCAACCGATATTAAACCTCCACAAGGTTTGGCATTGATAAAATTCCCTGATGGTTTTGATGCCGATATGTTGTATCAATTAAGGGAAAGAAACTCCACCACCCTGGAGGACATGCAGAAAAGTGCAATAAGTGTGGAGGCCAATCTGTTGGCAAAAAGGGCACGAAAGAGGACAGAGAGGAGAGTCACAATCAAAGAGGAACCTTCCACATCAACTTCCGATTCGAAATTGGATTCCTTAGCCAGAGAAATGGAAAGAATGATGGAGAGACTTATTGTATCTCAAAGAAACCCTCCTAGAGAAAACCCACCAACTCCTCAAATTCAGAATCCTAACTTTAGAAGAAACCCTCCTCAAATCAGGCAGAGAGATCCTAGGGATCAAAGGGAATAGAGAGGTCCTGATCAACAGATCAGACTGCCCCTATAAGAAAACTATGTCGATGAAGGAGATGAGGTAATTGAAGAACTGAAGGATACACACATAACCTCATGGGAATTCACGATAACGAAGCAATTTTCCTCACCCAGGAGGAACAAGAACTTTTTCTTCTTTCTCAGAGAAAGGTGAGCGAAGAAGCTGAAGATACTGAACAACAGGCATTTGAAAAGTCCATTATGGAGGTGCATCGGTAGTACAATCTGCGAAGTAAAAAGACAGATGAAATTTCCCCCAAAAAGGTAACTGAAACAAAGAAGACAGTCGAAACCAAGAAATCCCTCAAGCCTTCTATCGAGAGGATCCCTGAAAAAGGTAATGCTGAAGATCCAACAAAAAGAAACCTTACTATTCTAAAAAGATCATCGCACACTGAGGTCTCACCAACTAACCCACCAAATACTTCTGGCCAGAAGATTGTGTTGGACAAATTAGAATTGCTGAGCCAAAGCAGAGCACTTACACCTTTCAGCTTCAAAGGGGACTTAGCCAAAGTGAAAATTCCCATTCCTCTTTCCGAGTTGATGAGTAAGGATGCTTATCGATCACAGGTGATCAAATCTCTAAGAATTGAACCTGACATGGGCACGGAGGCCTTAACTGTGGGATCAACGAATCATTCAGATACTGTAAACCTTATCGATGATCAACCTGAACTCCTATTCGGACCTGAAGTGTATGGTCAGACCAACAATGGTGCTGTCACTCCTTTTTACATCAACCTTAATATACATGACCTGATTCTGCATAATGCTATGTTAGATTTGGGTGCTTCCCATAATCTGATGCATAAAGAAGTGATGGAAAAACTAGGACTTGAGGTTACCAGACCTTACAAGGACTTACACTCTTTTGACTCCAGTAAAGTCAGATGTATCGGTTTGATCAAGGATCTGTGTATCACCCTGGTTCAGATCCCCGCAAAAAACATGGTCATGGATGTTGTGGTTGCAGACATTCCCCCAAAATATGGTATTTTGCTATCCCGGTCTTGGGGGGCCAAGTTGAAAGGTACTTTGCAGTTGGATATGTCGTATGCCACTGTCCCAATTTTTGGGCAACAAAGAAGACTATACAGAGAAACGCTAATGAAATACATGGTTAGCAGCCAAGAAAAACCACATAACTATCCTTTGTACTCTGCACATTCTGACCTGGATTCCTTTATCCTATATAACGATGACGATACAGGAGAACAAATCACTCAGCTGGAATAAGATACATCTGGTCCGAACGAAGCCCAAGAAATCACCGAGGAAGAAAGAAAGAAAAATGGGATAAGTGAAGAATTGCCAGCAGAATTCTAGAGCATGGACTTTGATGGAGCTATAAGCAAAGAAGGAGCTGGAGCAGGAGTTTGGTTGCACAATCACAGATCTAGGTATTTAGAAAACCATTCTTACAAATTAAATTTTCAATGCACTAACAATATTGCCGAGTATGAAGCCTTGATGCTCGGTTTGAAGCTTCTAAAGAAAGTTGGTGCCAAACAAATTATGGTAAGAGGTGATTTGGAGTTAATAATCAAGCAAATTAAAGGTGAGTATGCAACAAAACATCCCTGTCTTAGAGCTTATAGGAATGTTTTTCTGGATGCCCTCAAATGTTTCACTGAAGTTGATTTGCGAGTGATGCCTAGGGGACATAATATTTTAGCAGATGGGTTAGCTACGTCAGCAGCCACATGGAAGATACCTTTTCATTCCACTCACCCATACACGGTGGAGGTGAAGTGTAGACGAACTATTCCAGACAACATTAGATACTAGCAGGTATTTGGTAATGATGATCAAATTGAAGATTTTCAACAATGTAAAAATGATTTCGAGTGTACAAACATAGACTTAGAAAATGAAGATGAAAATGTAAAAAGACCTGATTTTGGAAATGATAGTGTAAATAAGATATTTTCAAGAGAGTTAGGTGAGGATGAGATAGAAGCTGATGTTTTGCATTTAAAAAGTAATGTTTTACCTAGGGGTTTAGTTCCTTTAGAAGACCTATTTGATTTTAATGACGTAGCTAAAAAACCAAAAATTGAAGCCAGTGGTCAAGAAGTAGAATATTGTAATATAGGGATAGAAGAGAAACCCAATATGGTGAAACTTTCCAAATCATTACCCCCTGAGCAGAAACTCAAATACATTGAGCTTTTCAAGGAATATTCAGACATATTTTCCTAGGGTTACGAGGATTTGAAAACTTATGACACCAGCATCATACAACATAGGATTCCAATAAAAGAAGACCAAAAACATTTCAGACATAAACTTATTAGAATCAATCCCAAGCTACTTCCCCTGATAGAAAAAGAAATCAAAAAAATGTACGATGCTAAAATCATAGTTCCGTTACAATTTTCCAAATGGGTTTCAAATTTGGTCCTAACCCGAAAGAAATCCAGAGAAATCAGGCTTTGCATCGATTTCCGAAATTTGAATAAGGTCTCTCTGAAGGACAATTACCCATTGCCAAAAATGGACCACATATTACAAAAGGTAGTCGGATCCAGTTGAATCTCTTTACTAGATGGTTTCTCGGGTTATAATCAGGTCCTCGTTCACCCAGATGACCAAGAGAAAACCACTTTTACAACACCATGGGGTACTTTCATGTATGTGAAAATGCCTTTCAGGTTGATGAACATTGGGGCCACTTTCTAGAGAGTGATGGATATCTCTTTTGTGGAAGAACTCGGAAAATTTATTGTCATCTATCTAGACGATGTAACTGTGTTTTCCCAATCCGATGATGAGCACTTACGACATCTCAGACGAGTTTTTTAGAAATGCAGGAAATGTGGGATTTCTTTGAATCCTAAGAATAGTCTTTTCAGATTACAAGAAGGTAAACTACTAAGGCACATAATCTCTAAGGACAGAATTAAGATAGACCCCAATAGAATCGAGGCCATTCAGAAATTAGAACACCCAAGAAATATCAAAGAGTTACAGTCCTTTATCAGAAAAATAAACTTTCTGCGAAGATTCATACCCAACCTGGCTGAGCTTCTCAGGAACATCACAAACATCTTAAAAAAGGACACAAAAATAAAATGAGACACCGAGTCCAGACAGTCTTTTGAACAAGTCAAACACGCACTCACACAGGCTTCGGTCTTGATCAGTCCTGACTTTACCAAAGATTTTTATCTTTTTTCTTTTTCCTCTGAACATACCATTGCAGCAGTATTACTACAGAAAAACAACTAAGGGTATGAACAACCCATAGCCTTTTTCAGTAAAGCTTTAAGAGATGCTTATTTGAATTAGAAAATAATGGAGAAACAAGCTTTTGCCTTGGTGAAAGCCATAAAATATTTTAGAGTATACATTCTCCATTCCCACACCATTGCATATGTCCCGAATGAGGTAGTAAAAGGCATTTTAACCTAGGACAATCCGGACGGCCGAAGAGGAAAATGGATTTCTATCATTCTAGAGTATGACATAGAGATTAAGCCTACTAAACTGATTAAAGGTCAAGGTCTAGCAAAGTTAATGGCTGAATCAAATTTCCATGCTCTTGACATTAATTTCTTAGTTGCAGTAGATGAATAGGGTGAGAAGGTGACTCCAAGTCTGAGAGAGGTATTTCTCAACTCTCCATGCTACGCAGACCTGATATTTGTTTTGCATAATTTACAAGCTCCCCCTGGTCTAACCAAAACTAAAGCTTGGTTTTTGAAATTAAAAGCATTAAAATTTTTAATTCTAGAAGGTAATCTGTATTGGAAAGATCCTGGAGGTATTTTGTTAAATTGTCTATTAAAGGATGAAGCTAACAAAGTATTTGCAGTATTTTCATGCAGGAGACTGTGGTGGTCATCTGAGCTGGAAGACCACAACTAATAAAATCCTTAGAGATGGATTCTATTGGCCAATGCTATTCACTGATGTGCATCATAAAGTGACTTCGTGTCATAAATGTCAGTTGTTCGAAGGCAAAAGGAAACTTCTTCCTCTACCCCTGAAACCAATATCCGTTGAAGCCCCTTTCCAGCAATGGGGATTAGATTTCATCGGAGAAATACATCCTCCCTCTTCGGGCAAAACACAGGTGGATTCTTACTGCCACGACTTATTTTACAAAATGGATTGAAGTAGTACCAAGCAAGCAAGCCATTGATTTTGTCATTATTAAATTTCTTGAAAATAATATCTTGTCCCGCTTTAGATGTCCTAGAAAGATTATAACTAACAATGCAACTGCTTTTCGATCTAAGAAACTCATAGATTTCTGCAACTAGTACCATATTGGTTTGGGACATTCCATAGCTTACTACCCTCAGGGAAATGGGATGGCAGAATCATCAAATAAAACCCTGGTAAACATTATCAAGAAAACTTTGCATGAAAACAAAAGGTCGTGGCATAACAAGTTGGTTTTCGCACTATGGGCCGATAGACTGACCACCAAAAGGTCAATCAGTATGTCATCATATCAGCTGGTCTATGGCATAGAGGCGGTTTTTCCCACTTCCTTAGGAGTTCCTGTCATGAAATTGCTGCAAGACATGTAAGCCGAGCCGAATGACTCCCAAAGAAGGATAAACCAGATGATCCATTTGCAGCAGTCCAGGGAAGAAGTATACAACAAGACTCAGGTAGTCCAAGAAAGCATTAAGAATATTTTTGAAAAAAGAACCAAGGAAGATGATTTCGAGCTAGGTGATTTGGTGTTGATATGGGATTCCCGAAATGAAGACAAGGGAAAGCATGGAAAATTCAACAGTCTGTGGAAGGGACCATACATGATTCAAGCATTCAAAGGAAATAACACCTTCTTGCTCAACAACAATGATGGGATAGATCTGCCAGGAGGACCTGTAAATGGCAGAATGCTGAAGCATTATTCACCGCCTCAGTAGGGACCTGAAATCACACTTTCCATTGTACAAACCATTTTCATTTTGCTTACGAATTTCTGAGTGAATAACTTTGGTC
>SNQJ01S0010800.1:172366-188255 GCA_010110895.2 Picea sitchensis | reverse complement strand
CATGTCTTGGATGTTTAAAAGGTTGGTTGTCTAACCCCTTGGTGATAGAAACATGGGAAAGCTTGGGAAAATCAACGATATGAACTTATCCTAAGTTATCTGGGCGCATATTCTTTCGTGCTCACATTTATGCACCGCTCATGTATCAACAGCTCAGATGTTCGCACCCAGATATACAGTGGACAAGTCTTTCTGGACCCCGCTGACCGTTATACCTTTAATGNGATCGTGCACAGATTTGCGGTCTAAAGGATAGCATGCAAATCAACGACTCATGGTATTTTTCAGACCCCCTCGATCGATCTATCTTTAACGGTGGGGGGAGATATAGAATGGAATTTTACTCTGGCGGGCCCCCTATCTATACGTGGCATGAATCCATTGGTCATGAATCCCACCACCTATTACTGTCTGACATACCTCGTCACCTCATGATGTCATTACCCACCTTTTCCGTAAGAGTCACATCCCATAACTTCGTCAGTCCTTCTCCCTCATTCACTCGTAGCAAGTCCCTTCACCATGGTCTTCTCCCCCAATCAATAATTGCCACATCACTCAATTGTATGCTTCAGTCATTGTCACTTGCCATCTCACACACTAAATGACCCGTTGGCCATTTATTACTGGCTAACTTATCCGTTAACCAACTGACCTATCTCCCATGCCCAACAGATACCTGTTTTCTCAAAACCACCCTCACCCTTCATTCCTTCACCATTTACCCACTCATTGCACCAGAGAATTTACCCCATTTTCCCCTCCATTATAGTCGGCCACCCACATCTACAATCATCCCCGCTAACTTTTGTTTTATTTGCAGGTATTGTTACAGTAATGGCACCAAAGTCAAAGTGAACAGAAGGTGAGGAGAATCTATTTCTTCTGCCTCCTGTCGACCTCGACAGGATTCCTCTGGCCGACAAAGACTACTTAATCACAGACACAATATGGGATTTTGACTTCACATACCTACAGTCATGGCTTAAAGAAGTTTTCCTGGACCAGAGTGATGAAATTGGCCTCTGCGAGTCCAACCTACCCTTGTATCTTTTCCCCCAGATTCACCACTTCCCAGAATTCACCCTCAAGTGCCAAGCCCATTATATCCCTGAGAAAAGAGCCATTGTGTCCTCATATGGGGAAATTATTTTCCTCATCACACCAGAAACCATCGACCAAATGATGCAAATATCCCGAGCCGACTCTGTCTCACCTTTTAACCTTGAAATCATCACAGAGCTATACCAGAAGCTGTCGTTTCCTCAAAGAGCTCATATTTTTGAGCTTTTTCTTCCACAATCCACTCATCTCCCCACTACAAACCCCCCTTATCCTTCCTCCCTGTTCTCAATAAAAGGAAACTAGGTCATCACGTCACTATGCGCCTTGCTTGGTTATTTTTCAGATCAATGGGTAGATGAACCCATTTTAGGATTTCTGTCTATTTTCTCCACCAATGAGAAACCCACTACATAGTTCAACTTCAACACATTCTTGGCAGACAACATTCACGAGCAATTCATAAATTTCGCCACAGAAGACATGTTCCGGTATTCTTCAATACTGGCATACCTGTTTGTTTTCTTCCAAGCAGACAAATTTTCTTTTTCTATGCAAAAGATGGATGAAGATGGTAGACCCTAGGTCATAATAGCATGGACTTCTCTGCTCAGACATAACTCCACAGAATTCAGTTTCAAGCATTCATCGAGTAGTTCTACCACCCAGTGGTGAGTATGCCCAGCGGCAGACCCAAACCCAGAATTAATGTCGAAGTTCAGAGGATCCTACATCTCTCAGACCTTACAAAGATGGGTGATTGGTACCTGTACCAAAATCATACTGAGGTCAGAGTCTATGGGTGCGAGTTGGCCCCATATAAACTACCCAAGTACTTACCTGTTAGAATTTTTTCCTTGTAATACATAAGGTAGATGATAAATTCGGACGATATANTATACATTTTGTGTCTTTGAAGAAGAAGCAACAGGTCATAATTAAAGGGCAGATTGGGTCTTTCAACTACAACAGTCAAGGCATCGGGGAAGAATCAAACAGACTACTGAAGGAAATGAATTTTTTTGCTAGTTTCACATGTCACTTTTATCCATGCAGGATAATTTCTGAGATGAGGATAAAAAATAAGAATATCCCGTATGTTCGCATATCTAGGCTTGAGGTAGAAATTTTTTCCAACCAGATAGAATAGGAGCCAAATACTTTGGTTCATATAGAACAACAGGACCACCCGGTCACTGTATCACAGACGAACACACCACAAGCCCCCAAGGAGAAAAGGCCTAGGCGGGATCTATCACCTCCTGTCACTAAAGTATCATCTGAAGAATTTTGATTACATACCAAGAGGCCAAAAGCCATTCCAGTACCCGACATGGCTAGTGAAAAGGGAATGCAATCCACTCCCACATTGGAGGTTGATTGGTCACTCCTCAGTACAAGCAGCAAGAATATCATAACCTCAGTATTGCCAAAGAAGCCCACAAATACTCCACCAATCAACCATCTAAGCAAGACAGGACCGAAGTTGAGTATCTTTGAGAAATATGATTTGATCAAGAAAAAG
The DNA here is from genome assembly GCA_010110895.2 of Picea sitchensis. Classification (NCBI taxonomy): domain Eukaryota; kingdom Viridiplantae; phylum Streptophyta; class Pinopsida; order Pinales; family Pinaceae; genus Picea; species Picea sitchensis. The sequence continues at coordinate 185,668 of SNQJ01S0010800.1, read as the reverse complement.
AATCAGACTCTAACTAGCAACACATACTCCCAGTTCTGGAAGCAGATGTCGACTGCACAACACATACTGCTATCGACATTCTACACTGAGAAGGGCAAAATGAACATGGAATTTCTCCAAGCACAGGTGCCAGACCCAAAGGTAATCACCGATTACAAAAGGGCAACTTTTGAATTCTAGACTAAGGACGTGCATCCAACTGATCAAATGGATCTNATTGGCACATGCTTCCACTACTGCCTCCAAGTTATAGGTGTCTCTAAATAACATCCAGATGCAGTTGACGTTGGAGAAAATTTCATCCTTTTCCAAGGATAACAGGATTAAGACGCTGGAGGAACTAGTCCTCAAGATCGAGTATGATCCCTTGAATGTGAAAGCAGTCAAGGAGATGATCATGAAGAAAAATGTCGACATAACGTCTTTGAGGAAACAATTGAAGCTGCCACCAACAGTAGAATCACAGGCAAAGGAAATAGCGGAGACAGAAGGAGAAAAAGAAGAGATGCTTAAGTTGATCATGGAGTAGAATGCACAATTGAAGGAAATGGAAGATGAAATGGAGAAGCTAGTGAAAGAGAAAGAACTATCAAAACCTATGGAAGTAATTCCATTGAGTGCACTTCCACTCCCAGGAGTGAGCATAGTGTCACTAGCAAAAATTCCATTGGCAAACCCATTGACGTCTCTAGAAAAGACTGTTGAATTGGCTAAGTCTATGGAAGAGATGAATATGCAAGAAACAAAGATTAGCAGGCTCAAAAAAGAGATTGAGAACGTCCAGGAACTCAAATATTCTCACCAAACCAGCTACTCCAAGGAAAAACAAGTGTCAGACCAGATCAAACAAGAGTTAAAACAACTTCAGAAGCAAACAGTGGCAGGCAAAACACTGGCCGAAGTCAAAGAAAGTGTATGGACAGACATCACCAAGTCTATGAATGAAATATGGCCAATGATACAGATTATGTTTGAGAAAAATGAATTGGTAAAAATAATTAAACAAGCCATTAAGAAGATTAGATCATAACTGGGAGAGATGCCCACAGAGTCTAATGAAATCATCAAATTCCTGAATTCTAAAACCAGAGAGGAGCTGGAAGATCTGAGAATTGAGGATATAATAGAGACCATCCTTGAGGTCAAGAGAGTCCTGACCAAGAGATGACTGATGCTACAGCTAGAAGAAAAGGTTTAGGCTATGGATGTAGGGGTGCAAAGGTTTTTCAGCAAGATCGAAGCTCTACAGAAGAAGGGTCTTCCTGGTTTGACGGTGATAAATGACAAGTTGATGATGCTCCCCGATTACAAAAAGAGACTAGCATATGTGGCTAAGGATAGTTCAAAATTTTTAGGAATTCAGAGCAGTATCACTGGTAAGGCATTCCCAGATGCACTACAGTTGGACATCATCATACAACATGAAATCCGATACATCTTCATCATCAATCCAACTTTTGCCAAGTACACAGAGATGGATGAAGTCTACCGAAGGTTACTCAAAATGAGCGTTCCCAGTCATCTTTGATGGAAAGAGATTTGCAATCTGATCAAGTAGTCAATGAGCTATCCCAGCCCAGTCATCTATCCAGTCAGACGAGGTCATGCAGAGGCCTCACCAACGGTTCACCCATAAAATAGCATGAAGTTTCGACACATCATCAAACAATTATTTTTGTAATTTGTTAAGTTAGTTAGGCTAAAAATAGATTTACCATGTCCTGATCTTTAATGACAGGATCATTTGTAATTTTGGGTTACAAATACTTGACTTTTCGAAGTATTGAGGGTTGATCTTTATGCCCTGCGAGTTACCTGACTGTAATATTTTTCAAGAGATCTTCCATTAATAAAAAGAGGCGTTTTCACAGGATTCTTGCGTTTACTCATTGGTGATTTTTTCCTTTCTAAGTTAAAAGTTATTCTCGCTTAGTTATCGCACTATTTTCTAAATCTAATATTTGAATGTAACGAACGTTGTAGGATTTATCTTTGTATACCTTGTTTCTGACTTTAAAATATTTTAGTGTTTCATCTTCTGATTTTACGATAAAGAAATTCTTAACTGCTTCTGTGTTGTAATTGACATTCTCGCTTTTTCTGCTATTCCTCATTTATGCTACTAAAAGAATCCAAATATTACATTATCTTGCCCTGTGAACGGTTTCTTTGTTTTCTGGTTTAGATTTCATTTCATGATATAGACCCCATAGCCCAATGGATGTGTAAAGCTCTCTCAGCCAACCCAACGAAAACGACAACAAACAAAACCAACATGTTTTATTTACCTAGCCTAATATTTTAAATTTGAAACATATCTAAATCATACAGAGAGATCCCTCTCTGAAGTTGGTAGGGCTATATCCCAGCTTCGAAGTGGTTGGATAAAGTTACCTCCCATAGATTTCTTCTTTGCTGACAACCTCTAGGAAATTTACAGAGTGCTAACACCACGCAACCATAAAATCATTACCGAACAAGCCAACACACAAACAACAGGGTGAACACACATAGGCACACACTTAGCTAGTAAGACGCACGCAAGCAAGTGTCATCGAAAATGCAGGCAGTAAACTCGTAATGACTTGGGCATGTACAAGGTAATCAAGCACAGGTCTACACTACCAATCGTTGTCATTTAGATTTTAAATCACAGTCACAATCATAAAGGTGAAACACTAACAATCGGGTTACATACTCTATCCAAGGAGTGGCCATCCAAAAGATAAATCATTGTCACCAGTGAACCAGGTTGTCATGGAATGCAAGCATACACAGAGTGAATAATTCACCATAAAAAAGTTTGAAAATGCCAAAGGATTTGGTGGAACAAAAACAAAGTTCGCAGTGTGATGTTATCGCTAGCTAAAAGGGATAATCAATAAAAAGGGTTAATACGCAGAGTGAATTCACTTTTAAAGGTGATGAAATAGCTAAGCGAGATCGTCATTAGAAGGGATAACTATGCAGAGTGAAATCATTTTTATGAAGTTGAGCTTTTACCCCCAAAGCAATCCCAACAGTGGGAACAAATGCCCCCTTAAATGCATTCCATAGGGTAAGTTAGCAAATCAAAAAAATGAAGAGAGTCTAGAATAATTCTCAGGCAGCCAGTCGAATGGGCAAAAGCTGAATAAAAAATTCATCAATATTAATGTGCAGGGATAAAATTCGCAGAGAAAAAAAAGGGCAACATTAAAACAACACGGATTTAAGTTGTGAAGGAGGTAAGGCAACAAAGTGCCAAATCATCCAGTAATATATAAAAAAAAACAGAGATAAACTTATCTGGCGATTAAGAAACGCAGAGTTAAGAAACTTTTCCATCAATTAAAATGTCAAGGTTACTTAAACGCATCAAGGAGCAAGTCGAACCTTAAGCCAAGGAAAACCTCAAGGTAGACAGTTAACAGGTTCATCCTTTGCTCATCATCCTCGCACAAAAAAGCAGGGCGTTGAGATCCATAGGTCTTTTAACGGTAAGGCGGCGACCGTAGATCAGGCTCCTAGTCGACTTCTCAGGCGAGGATTGGTGAGTTAGGGACGAAGGATAAACAACCTCAAGGTCACAATCAACACCACAGGGCAGTCAGGACGTGCGGGAAAACGAAGGCCATGGTAGTCAACAACCATCTAGCTAAGCTAAGGAAGGTTTTAGTCACCAATAAAAGAAAACATCATTTTACTTTTCCATTAATTAAGCAGATCCAAGCATAAGTCCTATTACATTCTAACATACAAAAATGAAGAGAGCGTACCGTTTCCTGATCACCCACTCTGAATGACGTCCCATGCGCTCCATGCAACTCTTGTTCGCCAACCATCGAGACTTCACCGGTACCTCCCAGCCAATGCTAGGTGTACTCTTCTTCCCCCTTAGCCCCCCGAGCCGCAAAGGGGCCACACACACTATCCAGAGATTTCGACTAGCTCCCAGATCACCTCATAAGGCCGAGCTACCACTCCTCTCCGAGTTGGGTATCCCCAACTCCCACAAGTAAATCAGTCAAGTAGATATTTTTGCAGCGTAAAGTTACGCAAACAGAAGATGGTCCAACCTCCATTACCTCCCTTCATTATATAGAGTTTCCTGGTTCCTTACTTTCTAAAAAATCTCTTTTAGTTAAGTTTTTATAACTAATTTCCTAAAACTTCCTCCCCATACAAGTGTCACCCATCCCCTTCCTTCCTCATAAATTAACTTTTTTAATTAATTAATTATCTTTATTTCCCTCACCCTCCTAGAGTTACTCCTAGAATCACTCCTAGGTGTCCCCAAAATCTCTTACAGGTTTTAATAACTTTCCTTTTTATTAAATTTCTTGTTCAGTTAAATTAGAAAGCTCTTAAATGGTAGATACGTTTTCTAAGTTTGACTTTCTGCTTTTTCCCTTATGTTTCCCCTTTTTCCCTTTTTATGTTTACCTCTTTTCCTAGTTTCCTAAATTTTTAGATTTTCCCTCTTTCCCCTTTTTAATTAGAACTCAAAAGGGCAGGTGTGGAAATTAACTCTTTTTTCCTTTTCTCATTTAATTAATATTTTAAAATTATCAAAATAATAAAACCATTAATTCCCCTTTTTCTTTTAAATTTTATTCCAACATATTTTTTTTTTTTTATGAATAAATTAAATTTCTTATTCCCTTCGTGTTACAAGATTTAACTAAGGTCATAATTATTATTTATGTGGTTTTTATTTTTATTATTATTATTGTTATTTTTTTATTATTTATAGAGAGATAAAATTTTACCACTAGCATAGTTTAGACTTAAACCTTAAATTTTCGTATAGGGAGACATTTGATTAGGGAAATTGTTTTAAAAATTTATTAACACGTTATTCGTCTTAAGGCCATCTAGGTTCATTCCTCTATCATCAAAAACATGACGTTCCCTTTAGGACACCCTAGGTGCTCCAAGGGTGCCACTCGCCTCATATGTTCCCTTGCACGATGTGCCCTTCAGGACGCACTACGTGCTCCAAGGGTGCCACTCGTCACTCTCCTTTTTTCTTGTGCAACGTGCCCTTCAGGATGCACCACATGCTCCAAGGGTGCCACTCACCTCTTGACTAACTTGGTAGACATCAATAACCCCCGAAGTCAACAATCCACCAGGTGAACTTGTGGGAGACTAAGGGATTATAAGGAATAAGGCCCCCACCTTATTGCATGCCCCTTAGAATCATCATGAGTGACTATTGCAGTCTTCCCTCACAGCATCGTGGGTCCTCTCAAACTAGGTAATTGTTAACCAACAGTTTGAGCCATGGAGGGAGTGCTAGTAGGCTGTGGAAGGGCTACTATCCACACCTCTCCCTCAACATCTCTGGTAGTCGTGCATGACCCCTTTACTCCATATGTGATTATGGTTGGCAAGCTATCGTCAGCTTGCATCATCCACAAATCATGTAAGAACATATCCATATCATATCATCTAGTCAGATGCACTAATATCATAGTAAAACAATCAAATGCCAATGGCACACTCCCTGACTCGATCCAGAGTCCAAGGGGTTTCGTCAATGCCTCTGCATCCTCGAGGTCCAAAACCCTGCACACTCAGTAAAACCGAGTCAATAGCACCTGTCTATGTCAATGTAGTAAAACAACATATCATCAACCCATAACACCTCATAATCAAAATCAAAAGTTTTAATAGCATAATAGTCTGGATCACTTGCGAGCAAGTGTCCTCAAAGAATAATTTCTCTCATTGTGCCAGAGAAGGATGTTACATACACCCCCTCTTGGTCTAAACTTCATCCTGAAGTTTCACAGTATAAATGCTGAAATAAAGTGTATCATAGTATCATATGTCTATCTATCAAAAAAAAATTGAAAATGCTAGCACATATCATATGCGTCATCCCAGGTCACTGAGTGCGGACTATAATTGTTCCATTGGACCTTGGCCTGCTCTATCGTTCAATGTCGTAGTTGTCGAACGCGATGATCCAAAATGTGGATTAGCTCAGTAGTGAGCGCCCCCTCATCCATAACCTGCAAGGAACTCATGTCAATAACATGTGTAGGATCACTAATATAATGTCTCAAAATAGATACATGAAAAACATCATGCATACGCCTCAAAGAATCAGGCAAGGTTAGTCGATAGCCCATGGGCCCCTTTCTCTCCACAATCTCGAAAGGTCCCACGAACCTAGGAGAGAGTGTAGCTCCCTTCCCAAACTTGATCAAACTTTTATATGGTTTAACACGCAAGAAGACTTGATCGCCGACCTCATAACTACGGTCGACACGGTGCGCATCAACAAAACTCTTCTGTAAATCCGTCGCTTCTTTAATCCTTTGTCTTATTGTTTGCATTTTCTCTTCCATTTCTTGGATCACTTCTGGTCCCACCAGGACCCTATCCTCGATCTGATCCCAACTCAAAGGCATCCGACATGGTCGCCCATAAAGAAACTCAAAAGGTGCCATTTTCATGGTGCTCTAGTAACTATTATTGTAAGAGAACTCTAGTAGCGGCAATAATTCTTCCCAATGCTTCTGTTGGTCCATCACGTACATGCGCAACATGTCCTCCAAGGTCTAGTTTGTTCATTTGGTCTTCCCTTCAGTCTCTGAGTGATACACAGTACTTAAGTTAAGTTGGGTTCCCAAGGCCTCTTGGAAACTCATCCAAAATCATCCAGTAAACACCGATTCTTGATCAAATATAATCCTCTTAGGCATGCCATGAAGCCTCACGATCTCGCTGATGAAAACTCTAGCTATGTCAGGTGCTTGATACATCGTGCACACTAGAATAAAGTGAGCACTCTTCGTCAGAGTGTCTACTACTATGAAAATAGAGTCATGTCTCCTTGCTGTCAGCGGCAATCCAACAATAAAATCCATCGAAATAACCTCCCATTTCGATTATGGAATAGCGTGTGGTTGTAGTAGTCCTGTTGGGTGTCTATGTTCAGCCTTTACTTGTTGACATTCTAGACATCTGGCCACATAGTTGACTATGTCGGCCTTCATTCACTTATATAAGAATAAGGGTTTAAGGTCTGCCCTCATCTTCGTGACTCCCGGGTGATCCATGTACACTGCTCTATGAGCCTCACTCAGGATCAACATCCTCAACTCGTCATTCGGTGGTACATAGATCCAATTTTTAAACCTCAATAATCCATCGCTATCAAATGAAAATACTTCATATCGTGGTACCATCATTTTGTTTTGTCCGATAAAACCCTCGACCTCTTTGTACCAGTCATCATTACATTGTAAAGTTAGAATCTTTTCACGTAGATTTGTCTGAAGAGGCAGCACTGAAAATATGCATGGTCTCCGACTCAATGCATCCTCCAATCGGTTCACTGTTCCTTTTATGTAAGTAATCTCAAAGTCGCACTCGCTAAGAAATTTTGACCAACTTCGTTGTCACACGTTCAGGCTTCTTTGCATAAATATGTGTTGTAGTCCACAATGGTCAGTATTTAGTTCAAATTTTCATCCAACAAGGTAGTGTCTCCAAACCTTCAAGGCATATACGATGGCTAACAACTCCAAATCATGCATCGCATAGTTCTCCTCATGCCTTCTCAGTTTCCTTGAGATGTAAGCGATCACTCATCCGTCTTGCATCAAGACCCTGCCTAATCCTTCCTTGGATGCGTTAGTGCATACCAAGAAGTCTGTGTCCATGTCAGGGACCTTTAGTATTGGTGCTATTGTCAACAACTCCTTGAGCCTCCAAAATTCTCCCGTGCATTTCTCAGTCCCAACAAACTTCTTGTTTTTCTTCTGCAATTCCGTGATCGGATTTGCTATCTTCGAAAATCCCTCGATGAATTGTTGATAGTATCCTGCTAAACCCATGAAGCTACGCACTTCCAGGACATTCGTCATCAAAGGCCATTCCATGATAGCCTCGACCTTAGCTAGATCCACGACGATGCCTTCGTTGGAGATGACATGCCCTAAGTAGTGAATCTTTGATTGATAGAAAGATCAATTGGACAACTGCCCATAAAAGTTGTGCTCTCGCAGACACTGTAGTACCAAGTGAAAGTGTTGATCATGCTCCTCCATCGTCCGAGAGTAAATCAAAATATCATCAATGAATACTTGGACGAACTTGTCCAAGTACTCATGGAACACCCTGTTCATCAAACTCATAAATACCCCTGGGGCGTTTGTCAGTCCAAATGATAAAACAATAAACTCGTAATGTCCAAACCTCATTTTAAAGGTGGTCTTAGGGATTTCATCCTCCTTGATCCGTAAATGGTGATACCCTGATCGCAAATCGATCTTGGAGAACACTGTCGCGCCATTCATTTGATCGAACATATCATCAATTATTGACAACGGATACTGATTCTTGATTGTGGCCTTGTTTAGTTGACGATAGTCAATGCAGTGCCTCCACAACCCATCCTTTTTTCATATGAAAATAAAAGGCGCACCCCATAGAGAAACACTTGGACATATCAGTCCCAGGTCCAACAACTCCTTCAGTTGCATTTTCAACTCTTGTAACTCCGGGGTCGACATCTGATAAGGAATTCTTGCGATCAGTTTAGTCCCTGCTTTTAGGTCTATGGTAAAATCCAAATCCCTCTTCAGAGGCATCCCAAGTAACTCCTCTAGAAATACGTCTGCAAACTCTCTCACCACTGGAAGGTGTTTTAAACCTTCCGCTACTCCCTTCTCATTTAATGCAAGGATCGCATAAAGCTTTCACTCCTTGCACATGCTCTTGTAAAGTCGCAAGGAAGAGATGAACCTTAGGGAAACTCCCTAGTTCTGGCCTACAATCACCCGTCTCTGCCCCTCATCATTGACAAAGTTCAACCATTTCATCTTACAGTTGAGTATTGCCTCATGCGATTCCAACCAGTCCATACCAATCACGACGTCATAAGATCCTAAGATTGTGACGTATAGGTTGGCCCTTGTGGCAAACTCCCCTAGGTTAAGGATACAACTCATAACCTTTCCTCCAACCTTCTGTTTGGTTCCCGAAGCCATCTCTACAAAGATAAACTCATCCTGTTCAACTGACTTTACCCTAATCCTTTTTAGCGCTGAACCAGAAATGAAACTCTCAGTCACACCAGTATCTATCAAAATACTAAGGTTTTGGTTAGCGGTGGTATCTGTCATCTCAAGAACAGTCAACTGGTGCTTTTCCTGGTGGTTATTCACCGCTGCATGAATCCGATAGGCCTTTCCCATATCTCCCATGGTAGTGGGTCCAGCTGATCCAGACGATCTAGTCCTCTCCACAGGGCAGTCGCGCTGGTAGTGTGTCTCCCCACATGTCCAACACCCCTTCTTCGGCCCAGTAGTCCTGGTACCCGAAGTAGAAGATGACATCCCACCGGCTTGGAATCTTGGTCTGTTCTACTGAACATGCCTAAACTGTTGCTACTACAGTCAACGTTGTTGTTGATGCAGTGGTCCCCAATAAGGTGTCCGTTGCTAAGGAATCAGTCGCCGAGGTGTAGTGAAAGTGGATCCCCTCTAGAAGCCACAATATCCCAACGTATATCTGTCTGGTGTCTGATGTTGCTATGCTCTAGATGACACCTCCCCTACTGGTCTTGTTGGAATCATGGTCTGACCCCCACTAATAAGCTCCTCCTCTGCTATGAGGGCCTTCTGGATGAGATCATGAAAGGTTTGAGGCATAAAAATCCTGACCTTTGCATGTATGCATCCGTTAAGGCCGAACATGAACCTGTTGACCTTAATTTTCTCAGTGTTAATATGTGGAGCATACCAGAGTAGCTCCATAAAATGGGCATCGTACTCGGGTACCATACGACCTCCCCATCATAAGGTGTTGAACTCATTGCGCTGACTCTCAATGAATTCCTCTGGAAGGTATCTCTCTCGGAACCATTCCCCGAATAGTTCCCATGACATGTCTTCGACGACCATGTTCAGCTGTGGTAGGAGCGTCTTCCACCCTAGAAGAGCACTCCCCTTCAGTTGAAATATTGGCATGCGGACCTTCATGTTGGAGGTATAATCGTGAAGTGAAAAGCACATCACCATGTTCTCCAACCATGCCTCAACTGTTACGCCATCCGAGGCACCAAAGAACTCAATAAATTTGACCTTCTCGAGTTCACGATGAACGCTACCAGTATCGATCAGAGTGCATGATGGAACCTTAGCGGGTGCTGATGCCCTGGCCTCATCTCTGTCCAAATGATTGATCAATGCCTCAGACATGCGCTGAAAATATCTCATCATTCTAACTACATCACCAACTGCTATTTTCTCCTGTCTAAGAACCTGCTCGTCTCCCTGGGGGTTAGATCCCTCGAGCATGGATGCTATTGGAGGCGTCGCGCCTCCTCCCCTATCACCTTGTTGTCTGCCTCCACGGCATCCTCTAACCATGATTACCTACACACACACAATTCAACTTGATTAGCAACAATATAATAAAATCATATCAACAAAAGTTTTACCGATCCCAAGTTGTGGGTTGAACTGACTCTGATACCATATGTAACAACCCTCCCATTCAGTTACAACAACAAGCCTCACATAACAAGTGCAATTTTTATTTTTTGTGTGTGTGTGTAGAAGGGTAATAAAGACATTATACTCAATGTCACAACACGACGACGAACATGACGCATGCAACTCACGTGACAACAACATAACGACCTAAGAAGCACATCAAGCATCTGGAAGCAATGAACGACAATCAACAAACGAAAAAAATAAGAATGACTACCTGCCCTTCCTACCCTGCAATGGTTAGGACCTATAGGATACATAAGCAATGGTCAAGCCCAGGTTCCCATCAATTTTGACCATTTAAGGTCTCAAGGCTGGCGACTATTCTGAGGAACAAGGAGCTATCTACATCCCACCCGACACAAGAAGACCAAGCCTACTGAGCTAAGGACAATCATCCTAACAACCTAACGCACCCAAATTTAATTACACAGATAACTAGAACCCTTCAGTGAGCCAACCAAGCGCATCAAAAGTTTACAACCAAGTACAACATTAAAGTAATGAACAACAACACCCTCAACGGGAAGTGCAAGCCAAAACCGACTTTGTTGATATCTCGATTAATCGTCAAGTCAAGCTAGTCAATAATTACAGTGTATTTTAATCATCCATTACGAGCCCAGCTTAGCATGTCTAAAATGCAATATGACATTAAGATACAACCTAAATTAAGTGAAGCATTTGTTGTGACATAAAGTGTTAATACCTAAAACTTATTATATAACTCATTGAAAATAACTAAGGTGAATTCCTTAATCCGTCAATTAAATTCGTTACATCATTACATCATGCTACTTTCCCTTCCTATAAAAAAATTCCTTTAAAATAAAAAGGGCTTTTATCCCTATCAACTATTAGGATTTTATGTTGTGTGAGATGTAGGCTTCTTAAATTATCAATATCATCTTCATTTATCAATATCCTCTTCCATCACCCCATCTTTTACAATTACACACAAGTATCAATTTAATATTAAATAAAGATACGATTGTAGATAAATTTTAAATAGGATCATAATTATGTTGCAGAGTTGAGGTTTGAAATGACAATCCAATTTCTGTAAATTAAGCTTGATGTAAACTCAATCCTGCATAACATCATTCAATAAATTATATATAATGCATGGATTATGGATGTGTCAGTTAACTGTTAAGGTTGATTCTGATATTAATTAAATAATGCATATTTACCCTCTACGTTGAGCCTTTATTTATTTACAATTCAAGGATACTAATCAACCTTTGGTTTATTTACACTTTTAAAAAGATACCAATCAATTGCATACCAATCATGTCAATCCAAATAAAGGATGACAATGAATATCCTATTCTACAACCATTATTTTTCTACAACAGTATTCCAATTACAATGATTTCAACAGGGGTAATCATTACCTCGTGCTCATTAAGGATTCTGGAGTCATTACATGTCTACCATTAAAATTTTGAATTGACAAAGCCTGGAGCTACTGCAGTAAAAAAAATCACCATTATATGATTACTGGGCCAACTGCCACCTTGAATTAGTATTTGTTGTGATAATGGTGAGGAATAGATGGCACACCTGTAATCTCAAAATCAGTTTAAAGCTTTCCTTCATTACAACGATATCCAAGTTAGGTTTTGGGATTACCACGCAGCCATAAAATTGTTACCAAACAAGCCACCACACAAACAACAGGGTGAATGCACGAAGGCACACACTTAGCCAGTAAGACGCACACAGGCATGTGTCATCGAAAATGCAGGTAGTAAACTCGTAATGACTCGGGCATGTACAAGGTAATCAAGCGCAGGTCTACACTACCAATCGCTATCATTTAGATTTTAAATCGCAGTCACAATCATAAAGGTGAAACACTGACAACTAGGTTACATCCTCTGTCCAAGGAGTGGGCATCCAAAATATAAATCATTGTCACTAGTAAACCAAGTTTCCATGGAATGCAAGCATACACAGAGTGAATAATTCACCATAATTTTTTTTGAAAACACCAAAGGAATAGGCGGAACAAAAAAAAGGTTCGCAGTGTGATGCTATCGCTAGCTAAAAGGGATAATCAATAAAAAGGGTTAATACGCAGAGTGAATTCTCTTTTAAAGGTGAAGAAACAACTAAGCGAGATCATCATTAGAAGCGATGACTATGCAGAGTGAAATCGCTTTTCTGAAGTTGAGCTTTTACCCCCAAAGCAATCCCAACAGTGGGGACAAACGCCCTCGAAAATGAATTCCACAGGGTAAGTTAGCAATTCAAAAAAATGAAGAGAGTCCAAGGTAATATCTCTAGCCCAACACACCAGAAAATGCAGTCTAGAATAATTCACAGGCAGCCATTCAAATGGGCAAAAGCTCAAACAAAAATTCATCAATATTAATGTGCAGGGATAAAATCCGCAGAGAAAAAAAAGGGCAACATTAAAACAATATGGATTTAAGTTGCGAAGGAGGTAATGCAATGAAGTGCCAAATCATCCAACAATATATAAAAAAAAATAGAGATAAACTTATCAGACGATTAAGAAATGCAGAGTTAAGAAACTTTGCCATCAATTAAAATTTCAAGGTTATTTAAACGCATCAAGGAGCAAGTCGAACCTTCAACCAAGTGTTGATATTGAGAGGGGGGTGAATCAGTATCAAGTACAATTTAAAACCTTTTCAACTTATACTTAAACCATTCAACTATATCCAATGAACAATGAACAATAATATAAGAGTTACACCAATACACCACAATACACCATGCACAATATATGAGAAATAATCAATAGTTATTGTTCAAGGGAAGTAATGACTTC
>SNQJ01S0010800.1:156995-172356 GCA_010110895.2 Picea sitchensis | reverse complement strand
TTGTGTGATGTGCCCTTCAGGATGCACCACATGCTCCAAGGGTGCCACTCGCCTCTTGACTGACTTGGTAGACATCAATAACCCCTGGAGTCAACACTCTTCTAGGTGAACTTGTGGGAGACTAAGGGCTACTAAGGAATAAGGCCCCTTTCTTATTGAACACCCCTTAGAATCATTGTGAGCGATTGTTGCAGTCTTCCCTCATGGCATCGTGGGTCCTCTCGAACTAGGTAATCATTAACCTACAGTTCAAGACATGGCAGGAGTGCTAGTAGGTTGTGGTAGGGCTTCTATCCACACCTCTCCCTCAACATCTATGGTAGTCGTGCATGACCCCTTTACTCCATATGTGAGTCTGGTTGACAAGCTATCGTCAACCATCATCAAAAAATCATGTCAGAACATATCCATATCATATCATCCAGTCAAATGCACTAATATCACAATAAAACAATAAAAACCCAATGGCACACTCCTTGACTCAATCCAGATTCCAAGGGGTTTCGTCGATGCCTCTGCATCCTCGAGGTCCAAAACCCTGCACACTCAGTAAAATCAAGTCAATAGCACCTATCTACATCAATGTAGTAAAACAACATATCATCAACCCATAACGCCTCATAATCAAAATCAAAAGTTTTAATTGCATAATAATCTGGATCACTTGCATGCAAGTGTCCTCAAAGAATAAGCTCACTCAATGCGCTAGAGCGGGATGTTACAGTGGACATTTCTAGAACGAATTTTTCCCAAACGCAATTCTCGAACTGAGAATTTTAATTATAAAACTTGCTCCAACTGTCATGGCTTCATCGTGACTTAAAATTCGACCAATTCCTAGTCTCAATTTGCTAGAACAGATATTAAATCAATAATCTCACCACATGGCCAAATTTCTCATTTTTCTCATTAATTTAACAACCGAAATTGGGTATTTTTCCCAATTCCACCCAATTGTTGTTTCTTTTTACCATGGATGCTCTGCAACTCAAAATTTGGCCATTTCAAAATTAATCCTCTATGAAATTCACTTCACTCAACTTGCTCAGCCCATCCAAGCTCAATGTTGAAAACTGAGGCTTTGATACCATATTGTAACATCCCAAGACATCCATTCTGAACCACGCTATGCCAAATAACTCTTATATTCTCTCCGTGGAACATACTGTAACATACCCAGTATCCAACTGAGCTATGCCACATAAAATTTTTGAACTGCATGCAATTAAAATACATACACCCTGAACTCTTGTGGAAGCATTATATATAAAACATAAACATACAAATACATCTGTAAATACATAGAGTTACACTGAAATCACAATAAACGTATACATGCAGCATATACAGGAAATACCCATAAAAATAAACAAAGTTATAACCACACATATGATAACCCATAAAAATAAGCACATGAATAACAATGAAACATGTAAATTTATCACACAATTGGCACTTATCTTGGTAAGAATGTCACCAACTACGTGCAGACCTTCCACAAACCTCCCAACCTTAGACCACAGTTTTCATCACTCTCAACAGTGAGTCACCCCCGAGCTGGGACTAAACTCCACCCGGGTAAAGGGATTCATAATCAGGATAAAGGCTCATAGACAACAGGAAAGACTTCATCTCAGGTGCCAACTAAAATTAACAACCTACAGTCCCTCATTCTCCACATGCCTGTCCCACCCCCGGAAGTGTGCCCCTTCTCTGCTCAATAGTCCTTCGACTGCCCCACTTCCTTTTCGGGCTTCAAAAACAGGCCGGAAAGGAAGTCTCAGAGCACTGTAGTTGTAGTTCAACACCCTCAGGAAATCAATTCCCAACAATTATCTCACCCAGAGAGAAGTTGCTCATGGGCCTGTCAACCCGCCTCTTCAATATCCCACGGGCCTGACAGCCCGCTTCTTCAGTCCAGCTCCCAAGCTAACCAGCTACCCCAACAGAGAATGGCTATGGATACAAGTTCAGATATAGTCATGAAGATAGAAAGTATAACTCAATGGGTTTGTACAGGCTCATATATGATTGCCTCTATGATGGAATAATGATGGAAAAGATGATAGGAAATGAACTAAGTCCCAACAATATGTATGGATGTCCCCAACTTTACACTTGACATGTTGGGAGCTACTTTGGCCCACTTGTCCGCAACCTTAGAACTTAGGATAAAATAATTATCCATACTTTATATTTAAGAAATATTAATATAATATTCCTTTTTGGGTTAAGCTCCCTAGCTTAGCCCCTTGCCTTAACTTAGCCCCTCCCTTTCCCTAAGTAGTGGAGTTTAGTCCCCCATCTCTTTTATCGTGGTCGATATGCACACAACGATGTATTTTATATTTATCATGGGGCATATACAAAAATAGGCGCACTGGCCTTTAACATATAGGCTCTCCGGCCTAATTCAAAACATAATCATCCTATCTTATAATAACTAACTCACCAACCTACAAAACACAACATATACACAAAGGGTCTCAGGCCTCAATATCACGCGCACTTAATATGTTGTGCATGGTATCCTGGAATGTGCACACTACATCATTTTACTGCGCAGTACATGCACACACTATGCCATGAAAGGTACATACAAAAATGATATCAAACAAGTCACCAACTTAAGTACATTTTCATTTACATTTACAATTGGGTTTGTCTGAGGGATATTACATCTGTAATATTAAAAAAAAAAATGAAATAAAAAATAAAGGAATTAGATAAAACTTTGATTCCTAAGCCATTAACCCCAATTCAACCAACACTTACCCTAGAGGACATCCCATAAATTAACAGTAAATTGAAAGGTTCATCTAGTTTGATTTTAAGAGTGAGAAAGGATGTTGGGGATGGACTTAAAATGAATAGAATTAATCCAAGAAATTTGAGAGCCGACACAGACCTCTACCAATTTTTCAATGAGGATTATGCATTCCAAATAATATCTCCAAAAGGATCTAGAGAACAAAGAAGGTCTTTACAATGATTATGTGGTAGCATTTGTGGAGAAATTCTCAAGTTTAGGTGACACCCACATAAGAGAACATAATATTCCCTCTAGTACCCGAATGAAGCAAATAAATGCATGTTGGTTGAAAACGTGCATGTATAAATCTTTTTCATTCACGATACAAAAGAGAAATGAAGGTGCATGGTCATATTTCACCCCTCTCCAGTTATTTTTATAAATGAGAACAAAAGAATGACCTCAGAGAGAACAATATAAGCTTCGTGTTTCTAGGCAAAGTGGTTGAGTCTTTCACCCTAGATGGTGACGTTCCAATAACCAAAATAGTCATTGGCTTATGCTCTAACCTAATTAGCATGGGGCACGTGGAATCCCGTGTGAATCAACAAGGACCACCTTGCAAGGCTAAATACTCCTGGGTGACCGATAGCGAAATAGTACCATGAGGGAAAGCGAATGATAGTTACTTTTCTTTGTACAACGAGATTATTAATTACTCATTTTCTTTATTCAGGACACTTATTGTTGAGTAATTTGTATGAATCATTCATGTTCCTTTCCTGGAGTGCATATGTGCTCTATATAGTTCTAGAAGTAAGGAACCAAGATGATTGGTGGTTAGGTGCAATTACCATTGCAAGTTCTAGAGAAACTATTTTCAAAACAAAAGAAAATAAACATAGGAACTCATTGGGTTTTTGATCCTGTCCTATTCATCAATTCCTTCATAAATGGCGGGGTTCTACAAAAGTCATAACTCCAAGTGCATTTTGGAGAAAATAGGAGACCTAGTGTTTCATGGTTCAAAAATGTCGAATGTCGTCTTAATCATCAATTGTCAGGACTCTTCGAAGTCAATTCTCTATCTTGGAAAGGGAATTTAGTTCATGTTGCTATTCCTGAATCAAGGGGAGAGCATTTCAAATAGGAAACTATGGATTGAGCTGATACGAAGCAAATGGGATGATGATTCATTGATACATTTTTTGTGGTTGGAAATATCCTTTTGAGTGGGGGAGGACCACTATATTTTTCTCAATAATAGTCTTCTTCATCCTCGTAATAAAATCTCTCCTAGTAGATATTACTCTCTCTTGAAATGCTCCAAAACCCCGAGAAAATAGGGGAAAGGTTCACTTTCCAAATCTCCCTCAAATTTCAATATTTCATGATAAATCATAGGTTTTATAATGTTATATTAAATATTCATACTGGGAACTATGATCAAAAGTTATTACATCAATATTTTGAACCTCAATTTGAATCTACTTTCAAGATATCCTATGAAACGTTTAAATCTACTTCAACCCTCCAATTCTATTGAATAAAACATCCCATTTTGGTTCAAAAAGAATGGGATGAATAGATTATGATACTAAGAGCTATAAGTTACAATATAACTGGTTGGTATTTTTTCAGGAAATGTTGAATGAGTTGAATACTGTGAAAATAAAAATATGTGACCTTTTTCTAAAGCTTGTGGATCTTACAAAAGAACTCGATGGCCCAAATTTATTAATGGACACAATACTTATGTCTAAATAGAAACTATTATATCATTTGAAGTATCAAAATTTGCATGGGCGAGTGGGTGATGCAGGAGCATCGCCAACAAAGAACAAGCAGGGGACAACTAGGTGCACTAGCGCGCATTTTGAAGAAGTTTAAATTTTGAAGAAGGCATATCACACAAATATTTTGAAAGGAATTATAATTAAATAACATATTTAATGTTGTAGAGTTGGATAATCTCATGAGGACATCGAATAATGTATTTTATTTTAATGAAGCTGAGTGCAGTACAAATTTGATGTATTCGATATGATCTGTCTGTCACAAATATTTATTGTAATAAATTCTAAGTAGTTGATAGATTTTAATTCGATAGAATAGCTCTTGAGTAGTTGGAGGGAAGAACTCAAAGAGCCCTCTTGTATAAAATATTTGCATTGTTTCCTAGATGAGTTTTTTGAATCTATTTTATAGGTTGACATTATAGAGAGGTTGGCACTCTAGTTGTTGATGACTTGCTCATAGTTGTTGTAGAAGTTATTGAAGTAGTTTATGAACATATGTATGTTTTTAGGTGAATGAATATAATAGAGGATCATTGTCCCAAATGTATGGTGTTTCAATGTCTATCTGAATGAATGAATGGTAGACTGTCTATTTATTTTCAATTCTTTGTTAATTATTTTTATTGTGTTTATGTATGCATTTACATGGTTGAATGTATAAATCTATGAATATTTAAAGAAGCTTCAATTGTTTATCTTCTACAAGAAAGTGAAAGTGTGCATAGTTTCCGCAAGGAGTGCATTGATAGATTCTATTTTGACTCATAAGATCAGAAGAGACAACGTGAACCTTATGTGTATAAGGAGTGCATAGCGTCTGCAAGGTGTGCATGACAGAGTCTATTTTGACTCAGAAAGTTCTGGAGAGATCACTTGAAGGAAGTTCATCCTCAAGGAGTGTGCGACAGAGTCTTTTTACTCAGGAGCTTAGAAGGAGTAGCTGAAGTTGTCCACAGAGAAGCCAAGTTGTGGAGGAAAACCTGTTGCAAGTAGTTCATGGGCTGAAATTTGACTAAGTGTCGAACAAGGTATTCAAAGAAAGTGAATGTTTTAGGAAGAACAAGATCAGGAGAAAAAGCGATGAGAAATATCCAAAGGGAGGAGTCCTTTTAGGTTTCCCAGAATCAACCAAGTGAGATCCATCTAGGAGTGATTGGGATCATTCCAGACCTTCGAATTTGGGAAAAATTGCATGGAGGCAAGTCACGAGGTGTTTCGACATTTCAGAGTTCATAGCATTTCGAAGTGTTGAAGAGGTAGGATCGTCGAAGTCGCGAAGCCGTAAGGAAAATATTAATAATTGGTTTCGAGGAGACACGTAGAAGAGGATTAGATAATATAGGATTCAAAGATGCAGAGGAAGTAGTTTGGAGTAAGTGAAATTTTGCAAAGTTGTGAGACTTGAAGTACAACTCGACCATTAGATCCAGGGAGACACATGGCAGATATCCATGAATTCAGAGAAAGGTGTTTCAGAAGGAAACAAAGGAGGAGGTTACAATATCGTCAGAGTCTGAAGTGGCGAAGGGGTTGGCTGAGGTCATAGCCCTTGGTCAGATTAATGATAAAGAGTCTAGCACAAGACTAGTACTCACCAATCGGTGTTGTTAAGCACCAGAGAGTGGAATTGCAGGTAGTTTGAGCTTGCAGGTGATATCAAGGGTCTGTTGAAGGCCCGAAGAACCAATTTGGTTCATAGAGTTTGAGATCCAAGACCAGTAGGTCACATAATCCCCAGGAGAGAAGGGGGTTGTGCATCCTCAAATGGTATCAGATCCTAATAGTATTGATTTTTGTAGGAAAAGGAGAAGTAGACTAGTATCATCGAGTGGTATCATATACATAAGCACAATGTCACCTAGGAGACATGCAAAGTCATCCATAGCAAATAGGGATATGGAAAGGGAGATGATCAAAATCAGGGAAAGGATGGATGCCATGGAAACAACGAAAAGGAGAGCACCTGATGCTGGAGACATCAATGATGCAGAGAATGAAGAAGTGGAAGTTGATGAAGTTGTAGTAGAGGATGTTGTGGAAGAGCACTTTCTGAAAGCGATTGTCAAGTTGGGAGCTAGAGAAAATATAGACATCCCAATGTATGAAGGTAATTTGGACGTTGGAAAATTTCTTGATTGGATATGAGCAATGGACAAGTATTTTGACTATGAAGATGTCGATGAGGAGAAAAATATGAAACATGTTGTCACTAGGTTAGAAGGACATGAAAAAATGTGGTGGGATGAAATACAAGCTGACAAGAGAAGAAAAGGAAAACAAAAGATTAAGATATAGGATTGAATGGTAGCCAAGCTAAAGGCCAAATTCATACCCAAGGACTACCAAATAAATCTATTCAGAAGGCTGCAGAACTTGTGATAGAAAGGAATGACTGTGAAGAAGTACACAAAACATTTCTACAGACTGAACATTAGGGTTGGACAAAGAGAGAGAGACGAGGAAAAAGTTGCCAGGTACATCAACGGCTTGAGATATGAAATCGAGGATGAAATCAACATGATGACAGTCAGGACAGTGGATGATGTGTACCATATTACACTAAAAGCATATGAGAAGTTGGCCAGGAAGCAGAGTCAACAAAACAGAGGTAGAAGCTTAAAAAGAGGCAAGGGATTTACCCATGACAAGGCACAGAAGCCCAAAGGTGAGACAGAGAAACCACATAGTCACTCTGAGAGAGGAGGAAGTTCCCAAGGAAGATAGAGTGGTGGTAGAAACTCTTTTCCTCGAGGAAGAGGAATAGGTAGAGGAGGTGAAATAAAGTGTTATTTGTGTGGAAAGGTAGGACACATGTCTTGGGAATTCCCTGAGAGGAAGAAAGAAGGAGGTGAAGCTCACATTTCGAAAGCATAGAAGGGGGATGTAGAGGCAGAAGGTGCAGGATATGGGAGATATTTAATGGTGAAGAAAGTTCTCTTAAAGCCAGAGCTAGAGGTTGAAAAGATGGTGCAAAGGAACAATTTATTTAGGACAACTTGCAAGACTAAAGACATAGTTTACAAGGTGATAATTAACAGTGGGAGCACTGATAATTTAGTATCCACAGAGATGGTAGAGAATTTAGAGTTTGAGACAACTGTACATTCAACGCTGTATAAAGTCTCATGGTTGCAGAAAGGTCACTAGGTAACAATAACTAAACAATTCCCGGTTGAATTTAAAATAGGAGGATATAGGGATGAAATTCTATGTGATGTGATTCCCATAGATGTATGTCATGTTTTGTTGGTCAGACCATGAAAGTATGATAGAAATTTCATTCATGATGAGAGAAATAATACTTATAACTTGGAGAAAAATGGTAGGACACACATGTTTCTTCCAATTGAGGAGAAGAAAGTGAAGGAAGGAGCCAACACGAGTATACTTCTCATGAGTGGGAAGGAACTCTTGAGTGAAGTTAATAAGGAATAAGAGATTCACTTTGTTGTAGTGAGGAAGCTTAAATTTATCCTTACAATTGCTTCTATGGAGGATCTGCGTGAGGAAATTCAGGAACTATTGGAAAATTTTACTGACATAGTCGTGGATGAGTTTCTGAGCTCATTTCCACCTATCAGAAGTATCAACCATCACATTGACTTGATAACAGGACCAAACCTTCTGAAAAAAGTATTGTACAGACTAACGCCTCAAGAGAATGAGGAGGTAAGGAGACAAGTTCAATATTTGTTATACAAAGTTTTGTTTAGGGAAAGTTTGAGTCCATGCGCAGTACCAAATGTGTTGAGTCCGAAAAAGGATGGAGGACGGAGAATGTGTACATACTCAAGGTCCATAAACAAGATCACCATTAGGTACATGTTTCCATTTTTTATGATGGATGACTTAATGGATTGTTTAAGTGGAGCGAACTATTTTTCAAAGATAGATTTGAAAAGTGGATATCACTAGACAAGGATGATAGAAGCTGATGCGAGAAAAATAGCCTTCAAGACAAATGAGGGATTGTATGAATGGCTTGTTATGTCATTTGGATTAACAAATGCCTCGAGTACTTTTATGAGGTTGATGAATGAAGTGTTGAAATATTTTATTGGAAAATTTGTGATTGTATATCTAAATGATATACTGGTCTTCAGTAAAATTGAAGAAGAGCATCTGAGGCACTTAACATTAGTGATGAAGAGGTTGTAGCGGGAGAAGTTATTGATCAATTTAAATAAGTCCTCTTTCATGAAGACATAACTCATTTATTTGGGTTTTGTGATGACTTTGAATGAATTGAATATGGATCTCGAAAAGGTGAAAGAAATCAGAGAATGTTCGTCACCAATGAGTATATTTGAAGTAAGAAGATTCCATGGATTAGCAAGTTTCTACCAGAAGTTCATCAGAAATTTTAGTGAAATCGGTGCATAGATGATGGATACCATGAAGAAGAGACATAAGTCTTTCAAATGGACAGAAGAGGCTGAGAAGAGCTTCAACATATTGCAGGAGAAGATAAGAGAACAACCAATTATGGTTTTGTCAGATTTCAGAAAGACATTTCAGGTGAGATGTGATGCAAGTGGAGTTGCAATTGGAGTGGTCTTGAGCCAAGATTACATATTTCAGTGAGAATATGAATGATGCTAAAAGAAAGTACTCCACATATTATAAAGAGTTCTATGCCATAATTCAAGCCTTGAATAAATGGAGGCACTATCTTATACCAAAAGAGTTTGTTTTTTATAGCGATAATAATGCTTTACAATTCATAACCAAACAAGAGAATTTAAACCAGAGACATGCCAAATAGATAGAATTTATGCAAAATTTCACTTTTAACATTAAACATATTTATGGTAATGCTAACAAAGTTGTTGATGCATTGAGTAGGAGATGTTTAATTTTGCAGGAATTTCAAGTGAAAACCTTGGGGTTTGAACACCTTAAGGAAATGTATCATGATGATATAGATTTCAAGGAGGCATATGAAGAATGTGTGAATCCTGTTCTCAGAGATAGAATCCAGTGGGATGAATATCTGATTTAGGATGGGTTTTTGTTCAAAGGGTGCAGTTGTGAATACCAAAGTGTTCGATGAGGGAGAATTTGCTGAAGGAAAAGCATAGTGGAGGTCTAGCCGGACATTTCAGCCATGACAAAATGTTTGCACAGATGAACGGTTTGTATTATTGGCCAGGTATGAGAGAATACATGAAAAGGTTTGTGAACAGATGTAATATTTTCTAGTATGCAAAGGGAAAGAAACAAAATATTGGGTTGTATCAACCATTTCCTATTCCAAAAAGGCCTTTGGATGCAATAAGCATGGATTTCATGTTAGGATTGCCAAGAACAAAAAGAGGAAGTGATTCCATATTTGTGGTAGTTGACAAATTTTCAAAGATGGAACACTTTATCCCATGCCAAAAAACTAGTGATGCAACGTACGTTGCTAACTCATTTTTCAAGGAAATTGTGAGACTTCATGGGTTTCTTAGGAGTATTGTTTCAAATAGGGATACCAATTTTTTTGGTCATTTCTGGAGAACATTGTGGAAGAAGTTAGGAACAAAATATCCTTTATTTTTTCATATCATCCTTAAAAACATGGACATACTAAGGTGGTGAATCAAAGTTTAGGATATTTGTTGAGAAGTTTTGTCACTGAACATCATATCCAGTGGGATTAGATTATAGAACAAGAGGAATTTGCATACAATGACTCGGTGAACATAAGTACTGGAAAGAGTCCATTTCAGATAGTGTATGGACCGAATCTGAGGGGAGTGTTAGAGTTAAGAGATCTAGAGAAGAGTGAATTTAGGAGTGCTGGAGTCAGATACTTCACTGCAGAAATGCAGGAGCTTCATAATTAGATCAAAGAGAAGTTGAAGAAGAGCAGCAGTGAATATAAATGCAGAGTTGATCAACATAGGAGGAAACTTCAATTTGAGGTTGGAGATCAAGTTCTAGCACATCTTAGGAAGGAGAGGTTCCCAAGGGGAACATATAATAAACTAAATCTAAAGAATATAGGACCATGCAAAATTCTAAGAAGATTTGGTGATAATGCTTATGAGATAGAGCTACCAGAAGATGTGGTTATATCACCCATATTCAACATTGCAGACCTATATCCTTATAGGGAAGATGGAGCTGGAGGAACCAAAGATCAGAAGGAGATCTAATGGAAAAATTTGATTCCTATAGCAAAAAATCTGTAGATGGAGAAGATCATAGATCGACAAATTGGTAAGAAGACCAGAAGAAAAACATATTTTGAATATTTGGTAAAATGGAAAGGACGACCAATAGAAGATTCCAGTTGGGTAAGAAAAGAGGATATCTAGAATCATGGAAGGTCAATGCAGGAGCTCATGGATAGGAGTCAATGAATTTTTCATCCAGAGGGGTATGATGTAGGAACATCGCCAACAAAGCACAAGCGGGGGATATCTAGGCGCACTAACACGCATTTTGAAGAAGATTAAATTTTGAAGAAGGCATATCATGCAAATATTTTGAAATGAATTATAATTAAATAACATATTTAATGTTGTATAATGGATAATCTCATGAGGACATTAGAGAATGTATTATCTTTTAATGAAGCTAAGTGTAGTACATATTCAATGTATTTGATTTGATCTATCTGTCACAAATATTTGTTGTAATAAATTCTAAGCAGTTGATAGATTTTAATTCGATAGGATATATCTAGAGTAGTTGGAAGGAAGAAATCGAACATCCCTCTTGTATAAAATATTTTTATTGTTTCCTAGATGAGGCTACTGAATCTATTATATAGGTTGCCATTATAGAGAGGTTTGACCTCTAGTTGTTTATGAGCTTCTCATAATTGTTGTAGAAGTTGTTGAAGCATTTTATGAATATATGTATGTTTTCATGTGAATGAATATAACAGAGGAGCATTGTCCCAAATTTCTGGTGTTGCAATGTCTATCTGAATGAATGAATGGTAGAATGTTTGTTTATTTTCAATTCTCTATTAATTATTGTTCTTGTGTCTATGTATGCATTTACATGGTTGAATGTATAAATCTATGAATATTTAAAGAAGCTTCAATTGTTTCTCTTCTACAAGAAAGTGAAAGTGTGCATAGTGTCTGCAAGGAGTGCATTGACAGATTCTATTTCGACTCATAAGCTCAGAAGATTCAACATAAACCTTATGTGTATAAGGAGTGCATAGAGTCTGCAAGGTGTGAATGACAAAGTCTATTTTGACTCAGAAAGTTCTAGAGAGATAACTTGAAGGAAATTCATCTGGAAGTAGTGCATGACAGAGTCGTTTGACTCAAGATCTTAGGAGGAGTAGATGAATTTGTCCATAGAGAAGTCAAGTTGTGGAGGAAAACCTATTGCAAGGAGTGCACATGATGAAATTTGACTAAGTTTCAAACAAGGTATTCAAAGAAAGTGAAGGTTCGAGGAAGAACAAGCTCAGGAGAAAAAGAGGTGAGAAATATCCAAAGGGAGGAATCCTTTGATGTTTCCCATAATCAACCAAGAAATATCCATCCAGGAGGGATTAGGATCGTTCCAGACCGTCGTATTTGGGAAAATTTGCACGGAGGCAAGTCACGAGGTGTTTTGACATTTCAGAGTTCATATCATTTTGAAGTGTTGAAGAGGTAGGGTCACTGAAGTCATGAAGATATGAAGCGAATTGTAACTGTTGGTTGTGAGGAGACACATAGCAACGGATTAGAGAATTCGAGAGTTGGAGATCTGAAGGAAGTAGTATGGAGTAAGTGAAATCTTGCGAAGTTGCAAAACCTAAAGTATAGTTGGACCTTTAGATCCAAGGAGACACGTGCTAGAGATCTACAAATTTGGGGAGAGGTGTTTCAGAAGGAAACAAAGGAGGAGGTTACAATATATCTAGAGCCCAAAGTGGAGAAGGGGTTGGATGAGGTCATATCCCTCGGTCATATTAAGGAGAAAGAGTCTAGTGCAAGACTAGTACTCACCAATCGGTGTTGCCAAGCACCAGAGAGTGGAATTGCAGGTAGTTTGAGGTTGCAGGCGACATCAAGGGGACTTGTGAGTGTATTAATTGTTTAGGGTCTATTGAAGGTGTTACAAGGAAAATCTCTATGTATAAGGTGAACCAAAACAGACGAAAATGACTGCAAAATTCAACTCCATTCCAAACATATGTTGTATTAACCAATGTGCAAGTAAGATAAGAAAGAGGTCTACCTAGTCTAGATGTTTGATGATGTCCACCATTAAGCACTTTGACCCAAAGCTATATACCTACAACAAGTTCTCAACAAACAAGAGAAAGTAAGAATATGGTGGAAATATAAAAGGTTATCACATTAGATAGCATAATCCATCAATATACATAACAAATACACCCATGGATAATAATACATATATTTGCAAGATATCAATTGGACGGGAAAGGAGTATTTATATTAATAAATGATCAGTAGAAGTAAAAATATTAGAGACTTCTATGTCGACATGGTTCAGAACCAAGAAACCAAGTTCCTTCCAACCGGGCCTCCACCACTCCAATTCTCCACCAAAGACAAGCTCATATAAGGGAGACAAAGAGGTTCTCCATCAATAAGGGAAGAGCTTGGGTGCTGAAGACTGTGTTCAGACTTAAAGGACAAAGGGATGCATACTCAATATGAAGTAAATAATTTCTCCAGAGTAACTTTGCTTTCAAAGTTGAATTCTCTCTTCTTTTCCATAGCTCAAAATTGGCTTCTTTATATCCTTCAAAATGCAACTGAAGGGCCGAGATGGAACGTTTACAGTATATGGAAGGCCAAGGATCAGATATTTCTTATCGTGACATGGAAACCTGACATTTAATTTTGATTTTATGGCACAAATCCCAATGTACATGGGTTGTAATGGAGCAGCATGTGTATATGCTTGTTATATAGGGTGCAAGATGAATACAAGTAGAAACAAATTATATTTTTATCTCTATATTTTATCATCAGGGAAAGTAAGTCTGCATGGGAGAATGGAATAAGGCCCTATCTGCAAGATTGCATAGGGTGAGGAAAATCTTTCTCTAACAGATGCCCCCTAATGTGTGCGGTCAGAGGAGTATCTGTGATGGCTGAAATACATTATAAATAACCTAGAAGTGGAGTGGTAGAGAACCATATGGATGAACTCAATTGCTCATTACATTCTGTACTGACTTTGCATACATGGAAGCCAAAAATACACTATAGATCCATGTGGAAATATACCAAACAAGTGTCTGTGGCCATGAATAGGCAAATAAAAATGTGGTTATATGCCAATAGCTATCATAGTCATGAAAAAGGGCCAATAGTATCAGTCTCAAAACTAATATGAACATGTTTGTATACTGTTAGTGCTCTGTAATTTTCCCAAGGCTATGATGGCAGTCACAGAGGCAACATCAAAACCACTTCAAGTCTTGGATCTAGCCGTCCAAGACTCAGAGAGGGATCTCTCTGTTTGATATAACTTTGTTTGAAGAGCATATTAGGCTAGTTAATGGGTTCAGAGTTTGGATTTTTTAATTGGTAAGAGCAAAGAAAAAGGAACCATGGGCAATGGATTCGCAATCTGAAGCTCAATCAAAAACAAGTTCTACAGACAACATTACAGGGCAAGGTAGGCACTCTTGGTGGATTCTTTGAATTTGATTTTGGATTTAGAAGAGAAATATGAGAGGACTAGGCAATGACAGGGAAATCAAGAATCCTGAAATTAACCTTTGAGGAGAAAGCATCGATAATTATGTCAAAACCAGAAACAGAGTGTATGTCTCAACAAATTCTATTCTTCGAACTTCTTTGCATAATTCAGAGTATGAATAACTTAATAAATACAACAGGAACAAATTACAATGAATGACGAAAACATCACCACTAAAAATGAAACATGAATCCTGTAGCTACTGAGATTGTATTATTGAAATGATGAAAATACAGAAAGCTTAGTGAGTTGCTTTACAAAAACTCGATCTTGGTTCCCTAACTGATCAAACCCATTTTTACATTAAAAATCATCTCTATAAATAAGAGAGATCTCCCCATAAGTTTCAAGAGTCAGTTTTAACTGCCTCGGCCAAAAATAGGCACAAATCCCACAAAATCCAGAACTGTCCGCCATGAAAGATGGACTAGTTTTCTGCGAAAAAGGGGTCCGAACAGATGTTTGTTTCTCTTCAACGATGACACTTGGGAAAAAAATGAAGGAGGTTATTGGTTATGGGCATGTGCTGGACAAATAAATCCTTCGGCTTCTCCAAATTCGTCCCCAGCTGGTCGTAAGGTGTGAGTTGAGGTAGGGGGTGGGTAGGACTTAGGATAGTTTAGTTTTTAATGTTTTAGTTTTTTAGTTTTTTATTATTGTTTTATTACATGTTTTGTTATATGTTTCATTTTATTTTATGTTTTTTAATTTTGTTTTTTGTTATATATGTTTTAAGTTTATTTGTTGCTTTGTTTTATTTTATGTTTTTGTATTTTATATTTTAAATTCTTATATCTTTATTATGTATTTATTATATTTTATGTTTTTTATATGTGTTTAATATAATCTGTATTATATAATCTAAAAACTAACATAGTTATTAAACTAACTTACTTATGAATTAATTAATTAATTAATTAATTAATAGTTAGTCTAACCATTTTGTTTTAAATTATCCTATATTAAACTTTATTACTAGCATTATTAACCTAATGGTTTTAACCTGAGCCTGTTTATTCATGGAGAGGTGATGGGCGAGAGGTAGTGTGTTACACATTATTTTCGTCATCCCTATGATCGTTAATGATGTAAACCTATCTATTGCTTTTAGAGGGGTCACAGTGGCCTG
>SNQJ01S0010800.1:133934-145393 GCA_010110895.2 Picea sitchensis | reverse complement strand
CGGATTGCCTAACTACAAATGCATACTAATGCATACTAAAGAAACACACTTTTACCTAACGACATATTAGACCAAGTAGATCTTAACTAACTCCTAAGTGTCTAAATATCCTAACAACACTCGAGGGAATGTTTCCTCTTAGGTATAGGGTGTCAAATTGGGAAGGATATAAACAAGGCTCTGCTTGGTTGAGGATGAAAAATGATGAGGCAAACAATTTATAATGAAAAGAGAGAACCGACTATAGGCTCAATACTGTAATAAAGGGAATGAGATGAAATCACAACTTAATGCCAAAAAATGTCCTTTTTTATTTCTTTTAGTCTACTTGGTGTGAAAAAGGGATAAAATTCTGCCAAATAGACATCTTTTCAAAACCAATTTTACGAGTGTGAAAGAGACAAGTTCACTTGGTGATCTTTTCACTTTTTGATAATGATTCAGAAAAGATCTTAACTAAGACTCATGACCTTTCAAGTCCAATTTAATGAGTGTGAAAGGAACAAATCACTCGACAATCTTTTCAGTTTTTGAATGAGTAAAAAAAGAGCTTAACTCAGACTCGTGACCTTTCAAGTCCAATTTAACGAGTGTGAAAGGGACAAATCACTCGATAATATTTTCATTTTTTAGACGAGTCTGAAAAGAGCTTAACTCAAACTCGTTAATATTTTCTAGGCATCAAGTCACAGGGGAGGCCAAGGATCTCATGCAGTATTTCTGTGAAAGGTCAAGAAATTACGAAGAGCTGACACAAGCTTTGGAAAACCCAAAGCTTTCCAAGTCGAGGAGGATAAAATTATTGCAGAGGTTACCTTATCTACAATATATTGAAGAATTTCCTTTATCTGGAAGGGTGTAGAAGAATGAAATTGAGGCTCTACAAGATCATTCCAATCAAAGGAAACCATCTTATGAATTGGAGGAAGCATACTCAAAGAGAGTGGAATGCTCCCTTGTGCAGAAGGTATAACACTAGAAATGATAAGGACATGGCATAGAAGGTATAAAACTAGAACTAGAAGAGCAAGATCGATCGAAAATTGCATCGGCGCGATCACTTCCTTAGACTTGTCACTCTCCAAGAGAAGAGTGGGGTCGATCGAAAATTGCATCGCCGTGACTGCTTATTCAACCATTGGTTGGATAGGAAGCGAGAAAACAAGGTCAAGAGATGCATCATCCCCTAAAGGAAGAGGGGTGTCAGCTGAAGATTGCATCGACATGACCACTGTATCAACCATTGGTGGAATAAGATGCATGATAACAGGGATTGAAGACACTTCACCCTAAAAAATGGGAGTGTGGTCATGTGATGATTGCATCGGCATGACTGTCATGTCAATCAATGGAGAAACATGGTGTGGGGAAACCACATATGCCTCAGAATTCGAAGGGCCCTTAGGTGAGCCCCACTCTTCAGGTATCCCAACAGTAACATGACACAAACAAGTAAGGTGACTTCCTTTGCACGTCCTGCAAAGTAATTTAGGATTACATCTGAGACGTCTAGGCCTCTCCATCGTATGAATGCCCCCAACATGTCTAGCAACAGATGGTGACATGATCCCATCATGACTTGCAGAGGCTAGTAGAAAATCTCCAACATGATTAGCAGAGGTCGGTGATGAATCCCCAACATGACTAGCATAGGTTGGTGATGCATGTGCAATGTGACTAGAAATGACTAGACTTGTGCCTCCAACATGACTTGCAATGGCTAGTTTCTTTTCTTCAACATGACTTGTAGAGGTCGTCGACCAATATCCAACATGACTAGCAGAGGTTGTTGATAAAATTCCAGTATGACCTACAATGACTAGACTTGTAGCGGTGGTTGATTGTGGCATTTGAGACCAAGGTCCAAGGAAATATTGGTTTTGAGAAATTGTAGGCTAGGAATGATCCTGGTTTACACCGTGTCTGACAGGATAGTATCCTCCACCATACTGATTCATAAAGGGTTGTAAGGGAATAAAAAATGAAGTAGATGTATGCGAAGAGACAACAACATGATAAGAATTATTCGAGTGAGGATACATGTTTCCCCCATATGAAGGAACTTTGTGAAGGGGTGTGCCCATACTATAAAAATAACTTCCCGCAGATGAAACACTAGAGGACAGACGAAGGTCCGACATGGGAAAAGTGTTCGTATGAACCAACATAGCGGAATAAGGATAAGTGCACAGAGTGTAATAATTAGAATGATTCCCTATTTAGGCACTTACTTCTCGCATAGTGGATTCGTAGGAAGGAATATTCCAACCTCCTACTGTAAGAGGTGTTTGAGGGATATGACTTCCACCAAATGAAGAGGGATAATAAGGAGGCATCATGCCCCCAAACCCAAAAATTGGATTCTCATAAGGAGGTGAGACAGAGGATGGAAAGTGCAAAGACATATCAACAAGAGAATGACTAGAGACCCAAGGCATGGACTGAGTGCCATAGTTCTTCATACCATTATGAAAAATAGAAGGATTTGTCCCCATGAAATGAGTATGCATCATGGGGTATGTAGCGGTAAAAAAGGGAGCCAAAGGGACTCCACTATCCATGATAATGAGAACTTAGTATAAAATCCTAAGGCTGACTAGTAATCAAAGAGTACACCAAAATATTTAACGGCCAATATGCATGCAAATGGGATAAAGTGGCTGAGTGGCCTCCCTCCCTAAAGAAGTTATGTCTCACCCAAGAGGGGCCTAACACTCCCTGCTAAAGATCGAAGGTAAAAAAATCGGTTATAAGGGCCCTTGTGGGATTAACAACTAGCCGGTCAGATCCCCCGAGAGAGATAATCCTCCATATAGGCTGTGTGTTTTCCAACCCTTATATGACCCAGGGTACCTGTAGAATAACCCCTGCAAGTAACCTATGTGTCACTTAACTCAAGCAACTAATCAACTACTTTATAATGGATGCACAAGCGAGCAATCGTAAGTCAGGTCCACCGTATGGACAGGGTAGCAAAGCCAAAAACCTTGAAAGCACCGGCTCTCACGGAGGTAAAGGCACTAAAAAGATCCCCAGAAATATCTCTGACGCTAGGAAGGTATCGGGGGGATATCCCTTCAACCGATTTCGTACGACCTCATGATTAACTCTGGTGTGAGAGAATCCTCCTGATCTTACTGATTATACAATGGATTTCTCCACTCCTTGACTCAGACACATATGTTGATTTAATTTCCTTGGAGAAGTTGACTCAAAAAATCCTATTTGAAGGCACTAAATCCTAGGTTAGTTTGTGCACCACAGAAAATAAAACCGTTACTAATAAATTTTAAATTATAGCATTGATTTTATGGTCGTGATTACTCAAAAAGGTATGGTGATGAATCTCATGGTTTTATGACTTAGTAAGAAAAGTAAATATGAAAATAATGCAAAGTCCTAACTTTAACTTTTAATGTATGATATGCTTCTAAAAATGATGCAATTTTCAAATTCAACTCTGCAATTCAGAAGTAAAATGCAATCTTTCACTGTATGCATTAAGATAATGATAAAAACTCAAAAGACAAAAATGCCGAGCAATGCAAAATGCCTATTTTTTTTTTTTCAATATATCGAAACTAAAAATGCATGGACTAAAAAGAAACTTGATAAATTTCCCTACTGTGTATAAAAAAGAGATAACTCAAGAAGGATATCAAGCAACGAAACACCCAACCCAATGTACAAGGACAATAAAAATGGAAATATGAAGAGAAAAACTTCGCCCAAAAATTCAACCAAAAGAGGGTTTCCTATCATCCCACAGGCACTCAACAGGCACTACAAGGACCTAAGAAGGATCAACAAGCATCAAATCCCACCCAAGAAACACCAGACCAAGCAAATAAGCAAGGAAAAAGTGTGTACGTGATTGTTTGGGAAAACAGAACCTATATACGCATATTGCAGTGAGACAACCTACGTGTATATGCGTCTGTCAAGGCAAAAGGCATGTATATGCTTTGAAACAAGGCCAAGAAAGGGAGAAAGGATGAAAACTTAGACCTAGAGTTAATAGGAGTTGTCAAGAAATGATATGACAAGAACCACAATAGAAATGAGAGAAATATAAGGAGAAAAGTACTTCAACCCTAAGAAAGAAGATTCAATCCACAGTATGGTTGCCAATTTTGTTACAAGTAAAATCTCTCTATGGCTAGGGTGAACCACAACAGGCAGAAATGACTGAAGAAATAAACTCCATTCCAAACATATGCTATAAAACCAATGTGCAGGTAAGATAAGAAAGAGGCCTACCTCGTCTAGATGTTTGTTATAGAAAGATTTACCTCACCATTTCTATCTTGCATAGAGGGCATTTTTCCATTTCCCTATGAAGACTTGTCATCCCTTTTTGATGAATCCAGAGCTTAAAATACATATTTTTTCACATATACGCACCCTATCTACTATACAACATGCGTATACGCAAGCTGCTCCACTACAGCCTGCGTACATCGAGATTTGTGCCAGAAAATACAAAAATGAAGTCAGGTTTCCATGTCACGATAGGAGATCTCTGATCCTTGGCCTTCCATAGACTAGAAACATTCCAACTCGGCCCTTCAGTTTCATTTTTAAGGATATAAGAACACAATTCCGAGCTATGGAAAAGAGGAGAAAGCATTCAACTTTGAGAGAAATTACTTCATATTGAGTCTACATCCCTTTGTCCCTCAAGTCTGAACATAGTGTTCAATGCCCAATCTCTTCCCCTATTGTTGAGAGAACCTCATTGTCTCTTTTCTATGAGCTTGCCTTTGGTGGAGGATTGAAGTGGTGGAGGCCTAGTTGGAAGGAACTTGGTTTCTTGGTTTCAAACCGTGCCGACATGAAAGTTTGTAATGTTTTTTCTTCTGCTGATCATTTATTAATATAAATACTCCTTTCCCATCCAATTGGTATCATGCAAATATATGATTATTATCCATGGACATATTTGTAATTTTTTTTAATGGATTATGTTATTTAATGTGCTAGCCCCTTTATATCATCACTATATACTTTCTTTGCTTGTTTGTTGAGAATTTGTTGCAGGTACAAATCTTTGGGTCAAAGTACTCAAGAGTGGAACATCGTCAAACGTTGGAATGAGGTAGGCTTCTTTCTTATCTCACTTGCATATTGATTTATATATCATATGTTGGAATTGAGTAGATTTATGTAGTCATACCTGTCTATTGTGGTTTACCTTGGACATAGAGAGTTTTTCCCTCGTAACAATGTTGGATGATGTCCATCGTTGAGCACTTTGACCCAAATCTATATACCTGCAACACATTCTCAACAAACAAGCGAAAACAAGCATATGGTGGAAATATAAAAGGTTAGCACATTAGATAGCATAATCCATCAATATACATAACAAATACACCCATGGATAATAATACATATATTTGCAAGATATCAATTGGATGGGAAATAAGTATTTCTATTAATAAATGATTAGCAGAAGTGAAAATATTACAGACTTTTGTGTTGACACGGTTCAGATCTAAGAAACCAAGTTCCTTCCAACTAGGCCTCCACCACTTCAATCCTCCACCAAAGGCAAGCTCATATAAGGGAGACAAAGAGGTTCTCCATCAATAAGGGAAGAGATTGGGGGTTGACCACTTTGTTCAGACTTAAAGGACAAATGGATGCAAACTCAATATGAAGTAAATAATTTCTCCATAGTAACTTTGCTCTCAAAGTTGAATTCTCTCTTCTTTTCCATAGCTTGAAATTGCTTCTTGATAGCCTTCAAAATGCAACTGAAGGACCGATTCAGAACGTTTCCAATATATGGAAGGCCAAGGATCAAAGATCTCCTATCTTGACATGGAAACCAAACATTTAATTTTGATTTTCTGGCACAAATCTCGATGTACGCGGGTTTTAGTGGAGCAGCCTGGGTACACACTTGTTGTATAGGGTGCAAGATGCATACAAGTGGAAAAAAAAAATATTTTTATCTCTGGAGTTTATCATCAGGGAAGGTAAGTTTCCATGGTGGAATGGAATAAGTCCCTCTCTGGAAGATTGCATAGGGTGAGGCAAATATTTCTCTAACAGAAGGCCCGAAGAACCAATTCGATTCGGAGAGTTTGAGATCCAAGACAGGGAGGTCGCATAATCCTGAGGAGAGAATGGGGTTGTGCATCATCAATGAGTTTATTGATTCAATAGATTTCTCCAAGGATGAAGTTTAAAGGTGGATAGTCTGATACATTAACAAGAATGATGATATCGAGAACATGTTGCACCAACTAAGTATTTCCTTAAGATAAATTGAGAATGAGCTATTGAGATAAAAACCAAGCATGAAATAAAGGTTTCTCATATGAGGGAATACATTGAATAATGGTTAAGAAAATATTTGTTTAATATCATTGAGAGAGTTCAACATGAAGCAGTTCCAATGGCTATTCGACCTCCAACACAACAACAACAACCTACAAAATACATCCCAACAAGCAAGTAAAGGGTTAGAATATTTCCTTCACACTAAGACAAGAAACAACCTAATTCTTTCCCTTCTCATCTTTCCTTCTCCAGTCATTTGTCATTTCACCTTTTTTGTTCCCAATAACATATCTATGGGAGCCCCATTCCAATCCTCTTTCTAAGACAAACATAATATTTTATTTGTAATAAAAGAAAATACTCTTTATTTATTTAAAGCTATCTATTTATTTTTTGGGTTCCTAGAGAACTAATTTGGGACATAACATTATTGATCTCTCAAGACTTTGAATTTAAGAACAATATTTCAAATGCATGTCTATGATATTGTTTATTGTGTTTAGTGAAATGGTTATTTAGAGTTCTCTTCAACATGAGGTCGATAATTTGTTTTCCATTTTCTAAATATTGTGTTCTAATTTGATGAATGTTGTGATGGAAATGCCATCCTATTTTACTTCATACTCTTTTGGTTTATAATATTCAAACATATTGTAAATATTTTATTTCTACAAGATACCTGGTCCTTCCTCAGGTATTCTTTGCATGTGAGTATTCATTTCAAGAATAAGTCTAGTCCTTTCTGAGGAATTTTACTTGTTCTTGTATGTTATTTGAAATAGAGGAGTACCACCTCTTTAAAAATGGAGGGAGATTTATCCTTGTGAGGTTGACTTAAATACCATAAAATAGTCTTTCCAATAAAAAAAATTGGTTACCATACTGGGGACAACAAAGGATGGTTTTGTAGATTAAAAATTTAATTACTCTACCTTAACCCAACCAACCCCAAATAAAGATTGGATTATGATGTAACAGAACTATGTTGCACCAGTTGTATGACCTAGTAATTACAACAACAAGGATCCACACTAAAAATGAAAAATATTGGGAAGTTCTTTCACAAGAAGAAGAAAGAGAAATAGCCTTGAGGAAAAGAATATAGTTTTGAATCCAAGAAAATTTGGAATCATATAAGGGTCCATTGACAAGAAGTAAAAGTAAGAAGCTTTCCACTCAAGAAGTTTTCATAAGTTCAATATATAAATAAAGTAAAATATCAATCACGGGTGATCAAGAAGAACAAAGAAATGAAATTCCTAATGAATAAAGGGAAAGAAAAAACAGACAAGTAAATCCAAGAAGAAGGGCTAGGCACAACCCACTTAATTTGCATGTAGAACAACACACATTGCCAACCCTACCTCAAGGAGTTTTGTGTGTCTATTCTTAGAATTAGTGGATTATTTTCTCTCTTCCTTGTCCCATAGAAGAACCATAGTTAAGGTTGAGACTCTACATATCATATCCTAATCAAAAAATATTTCCAACTACCTAATTATAGTGACATACTCTTATCCCCTGATATTTTTAAATTTTAGTGCAAAATCTAGGGAAATTTCATCATCATAGCCTCTTAGCTGGTGAAAGTAGTGCAACCTATGAATCCTATGAATATTTCTACTGCTTGATGGTTCTCATAAATTTTCAAAGGCTTTGTGGGTGTTGTTTTGTTAAACCCTGCCCCGATTCTCAATTTCTAAAGTTAAAAAAAATAGTTGTTTGAGACATGTTGTAGGTATCTTGAGGTAGTCAACGATATAATATTCCCTTTGTATGTGATATGTATCAAATTTAATTCAAATTTAGGTTGTCACCAAATATTTGGACAACAATTAAAGGATGGCTTCGTGGGGGTTTATTGCTACATGAAAATTTTAATCCTCAGGCTTACATTCTCATGAAATGACATAAAAAACCTTGACCATGGGTCTAGATGTAAGAAACTAGAGTCGACGACTATAAGGAAAGGTAGCTCAATATGAGGACCTTGCTTAGTTCCCTATATAAGGAAAAAATGCAAGTTTTAAGATGGCTTTGAGGAGAATTCTCTCTTTGGAAGAAGTATTTTTTTAAGACCACCTAAATGAGTCATCTATAGGGTTATGATACACTATAGGAATATTAATATAATATGTATGATTAATAGAAGATATAAGGATTACAATACTCTCACTATTACAAAATGAGTAATTTGTTACCAAAAAAACAACTAAAAATCAGATACATACCACTATTTTAGAGTTGACGACTATTAGCAATCTCTTTTCACCCAACTTATTTTTAATTATATCTCACTTAGTCATTAATTTTTCAATTAATGACTAAGTGAGATATGACTAAAACTTAATCGGGTGAAAAAAGACTATTAGTTTGCTGCTAATATTCGCCCACTAAAAAATAGTCGTATATATCTGATTTTTAGTTGTTGTTTTGGTAACAAATTAGCCAATTTATATTAGTGGTCTTAGCCTAGTGTTTGCAGCAACACATGATTTTTGATATTGTACACGATTGAAATAATTTGCATGTTTATGTAGCTTCCATCACCTCATTTTTGTAAACATCTTTTTAAGGGTTTCGAGTGAGTATTGGGTGAAAGCCTACCTTATTGATTTTTACTGATTTGATTTTTGATTGTTTTATTTTAATTCATGACTGAAAGAATGAATTAACATAAAAACTTATCTTGGTGTTATAATTTTTGTGCCTTGGAAACATATTTTTAAAGGTCACCCATATTTAATTGAAATCCAAATCTAATGGTTGAAAGATATATTTTCAATGTTTTGGTTTTAATATGGTTGTTATATGGTTTGATAGTCTAATTTATATTTGTGAAGAGCCTTTGATATTTTTGATAGTCCTTTTCATGAATTCAATGGTCGTAAAAACAATCATACAACTGAATACACACATGTTGTGCTCATGTCCTTATCTCACCATGTTGGCTTAACATATTAATGAGCCATTCATTACATGCATAGGGTTTTGGTACTCTGTATGTTTGGCTCTCATCACAAGGGATGGTAAGGATTACAATCAAAC
Source organism: Picea sitchensis (assembly GCA_010110895.2). Lineage (NCBI taxonomy): Eukaryota > Viridiplantae > Streptophyta > Pinopsida > Pinales > Pinaceae > Picea > Picea sitchensis. The sequence continues at coordinate 136,054 of SNQJ01S0010800.1, read as the reverse complement.
CCCTGGTTTTCACTCCCACTATCTAAGTGATGATAACACACAAGATATGTTATTTTTTGTGTCTTCACTCTCCACTTGGACTTGTCCCTGTTGCCCCCATGATTCGAACCTAAAAATATCCAGAGTAATTCCTATTGAATTTTGGTTACATTTGTGATGGGGCCTATCATTTGCTTGGAGCTGAATGGATACTAGGCTTTACTTTCTCACGACGATGTGATTGAGGACCTAAAAATCCAGGGCTAGGATGTTTTCCTTAAGAAATTTGAGGGTTATAATCTTTAAGTGGCTAAATATTTCGCACAAACCTTTGATGGTTGCAGAGCTAAAATTGGGGACACACAATTAGAATTGACCGAGGAGCTTATGAGAAAAGAAATAGGGCTTCCATCAAAGGGTGAAAAATGGTTCAAAAATGCCTGAATTGAAGGAGTCCCATGGAGTCTGGTTATGACATCCCGAAAGATCAACTGTTGTGTAAAATGTATTTCTATCTCCCTGGTAAAACCTAGATGGAATAGTTTGTTGTTAATTCTCAAGAAATTTGTGACATGCGAAGTTTGATACGGATTGGTCCTCCTCTACCATATCCGTTTACTCATGCATTTCATTGGTTTCGATTTAGATATGCCATTTTACTTGTTGAGAAGTCTTTATAAGATGCCCAAACAATATAAAAGACAGGGTGTTGATTCAAGCCTGTTCCATCATGGATTGGTCAAGATACTGTTGATGTATTACCTGTCGACCGTAGGTGACTGTTGGGAGATTTTTTTTAAGAGGAATGGTTTTTCCCAGATTGTTCCTACAACAAACCCTAACTTAGACAAGCCATTGATTGAAGACTAGTTCGATATTTTGATCAATGAACCAGAGTTTATCAACAAAAACCATCTAGACATAGGGATGCTGAGTAAGTCTTCACCTATAGGATTTCCTAAGAAAGAAATTGTTGAATTGAAGGTAATTGCCCCTCTTGTGCCTGAGATTGATGCTATCTTGAACGTTGTTATTAATTCGGATGTCGAGAAACCTTGTAAAGGAACAAAACAACAATGCACACTCTTAGGGTTCAAGAACAAGAAGGCAGGTCACCTAATTTCAAGGAAATTAAGGAACCAAAATGATACTCATATGAGATAGATCAGTATGATTGAGATCGACGAGGGTTCGGATCTTAAGATAGAAGATTTTATAGTTTTGGAAGATCCAAAATTTGAGGGTTCCAGGAAGAATGTTATTGTTCCTACTAAACCTTATGATTTCGTGACAAATTTTCCACCATGCCTTAAAGGTAAAGAAGGGTTCTTCGGTATTATGCATGATCATCAACAAACAATAGGTAATAATGATACATCCTTTTTTGAATATGCACTTCATCGATCTGCCATCTCTCCTGTACAATGTGATGTCTGTTTCCATTGGGTCTAGTGGTATTACATAGAAATTCCTCTCCTACAGTCCATAATTAAAACTCTTACTGCCCAAAATGATTTGTTGAGGCAAGAAAACTGTGATCTCAAGGTGCACGTCAAGAGGAAGGCTAAACATATCAAGAGATCAGGAAACATAGTCATCAAGAATGTGACCAGTGTCAAGGCGATAATAAATTTTGAACTACCTGACCCCTCTTTGTTCGACAACACAGGTATTCCAACAGAGGAAAAAAACCTTCAGTAGCCACTCACCTAACCAGATCAAAGATCAACACATCGATGTTTTCATGTGGTAAAACCCCTATAGGGAAACATCCATGGCCCCAGCCAATGCGACCACTTGGAGCAGTTTATTAATGCAAATAAAAAGATTACAGAGAGATTTTACAAGAGAGTTTCTCCCAATCAATCATCGGCAAATGACCCTCCATGCTCTTTAAATAGAGATCATGGACCAATCAGGTATTAAGCCATGGATCAATGGTTGTTAATATCGAGGAGAGTATGAACCGTCAGATCACTCTATTTTAGGAACATATCATGACCATCGGATTTCCTAACTACAAATGCATACTAATGCATACTAAAGAAACACACTAAGAAACACACTTTTACCTAACAACATATTAGACCAAGTAGATCTTAACTAACTCCTAAGTGTCTAAATATCCTAACATCCCCCCT
>SNQJ01S0010800.1:97737-133048 GCA_010110895.2 Picea sitchensis | reverse complement strand
AATTCCTTCATTGGTTTGCAAAACTTGGAGGCCAAGGAAATAGTGCAAAAAACCTAAGTCTATCATTTCAAATTTCTTCTTAAGGTTGGTTTTCACATGGTTTAAAAGTTTTGAGTCACTACCAGTAATGATAAGGTCATCAAAATAAAGAACAAGGATTATGAGATGACTTCCTACTTTCTTGGTATAGACATTAGGATCATAATGGCATCTAGAGAATCTAGTGGAAATAAGAAAGCTATCCATTTTGGCATACCAATCTCGGGGAGATTGCTTGAGACCGTGAAGAGATTTCTTGAGGTGACAAACAAGGCTAGAGTCATTCTGGACATAGCCAGGAGGCTATTCCATGTAGATTTCTTCTTGCAAATCTCCATGCAATAAGGCGGATTTAACATCCATCTGATGGAACTCCCATTTATGCGAGGTAGCAAGGGCAAGAAAAAGGTGGATGGAATTCAATTTTGCAATAGGGGCAAAGGTTTCATTATAGTCAATTCCTTCAACTTGGGAAAATCCTTTGGAAACTAACCGAGCCTTGTGTCTTTCAACACTTCCATCTGATGCATACTTAGTTCTGTAAACCCATTTGCATCTAACAAGTTTTCTTCCTTTTGGAAGAGGTACAAGATCCCAAGTATCGTTTTCCATTAAAGAACAATACTCTTCATTCATTGTTGTATCCCAATCTGGATGACCTGAATCTTCTGCAAATGTCTCTAGATCATGAGTTTATGAAACTTGAGCCAAAAGAGAAGAGGCTCACTGGAACTTTGAACGTGTCCGATGCTAATCTGAAGGATCATCGAAAATATCACCAGCTACTTCTCATGTTGAACGGACCCATCTAGGAAGCGGTGGAGATGGTGCTGGTTCAGGTTCAAAGGACTCATCTAGAGGAGGGTGAGCAGGCGGAGGTGTATTTTCATCCTCACTATCATCATCTGAAGAAGAAACTAGATCATAAGAAGGCACAAATGCCAAAGATGGCTCATAGGCCGAAGAAGGAACAATCGCCAAAGATGGCTCCCAGGCCAAGAGATTTTCATCAAATTTAACATCTCTTCTAAGAATAATTTCATTACAATGTGATTGAAGAAGTCTGTAACCTTTGACATCTTTAGAATAACCAACAAATATACACTTCTCACTTTTAGGCTGCAATGCTTTCCTTTTCTCATCAGGAATGTGAGCCCATGCTATACTTCCAAATACACTGAAGTGACTTACATCTGGTTTAATTTTAGTCCAAGCTTCTTCCGGTGTTATATTTTTAAGAGCCTTTTGTTGGCAGCTCAATAATGTTTGTTAACTTTTTATACCAATTAATTGATTTACATAGCTGCCTAACTGAACTTATTTGTTTTTATTACTCTTCATGACGCAATTTTCGAAACAACAGTTGTAAGTTGTCACTTTTTCCTATTATTATCTTTCATGCTTCTTTCATGCCTGGAAGCATGAATACGAAGCATGAAAATTTGTAACTGTGTTACCTTTGCATCTAAAATGTCGTCAAAGGCAAGCTATTCATACAGTTTATTAATGAAGTTGGTTACTTGCCATGAAGAGTTACTCTCTTTATTTTGGTCCTTTCAACATCAAACATGCTTAGAGATTGATGGTTACATTAATCAAAGGACCCCCATGATTTGATTTTTGGTATGGTTTTGTTTAGCTCTTGGCTTTACATTTCTTTTGCTAAGTCTTGGATTTTCGACTCACCCAAACCTTGTGATAGACCCCACGATGCGCGCACTCATTTTTCATTTTAATGTTTTGGTCCTAAACCCATACTAGATTCAAAGGTGGTGTATTATTTGAAGGTAGACATCATTCCCGAGACTACCCCTAGGATTTTCAAACTCTTTTCGCATGCATTTCAATAAACACCCATATAATCATTATGAGTTTATACACCGTTGATTGTTGGAATGTCACAGGCTCTGGTTATGGATCTGGACTGTATTTTCAAACCCTCTCTGTGTGCCATGTCTGATTCGTTACCTATTCATCCATCATGGCTCCTATTGTAAGAGTTGAACCAAACGACATTCAAACTCTGCTCTTATATGACGATGCCATAGAAGATTTGGAGAAAACTGGCTGGCTCATTTTCATTAGGAAGTTTCAGGGTTTCAATTTAAAGGTTGCCCAAGAATTCTCTTTCTCCTTTGATGGTTGTAGAGAGAAGGTTGGTGATGTGAAACTGGAGGTTACCGAGGATTTCCTAAGTCAAGCTACAGGGCTACCAAAAAGCGGTCAAAGGTGGTTTAAAAATGCAAAAGTCGAAGAAGTTCCTTGGAGCCTATTGTTTACATCTCGCAAAATTGTAGGGTGTGATAAAGGTATGCCCATTTACTTCCTAAAAGATCGGTGGCATGATTTGCTCGCTGTGGTAAAGCAATTTGTTACCTGTGAGGGACGTTTCAGGCTTGTGTTTTTGTACCATTTGCATTTTCTTATGATTTTTATGGGTTTCCCTTTGAATATGCCGTATTACTTACTGAGGAGTCTTTATAAAATGGGTAAAAGATACAAAAAACAACGGTCAGACTCTATCCTTTTTCATCACAGCCTAGTTAAAATCCTGCTCATACATCAATTAGAGTCACAGAATGACAGCTGGGATTCATTCATAACTCGAAATGGCTATGGTAACCCTGATGTGAGGGAGGTAGATAAACTCGTGGTTGATGAGACCCTTGTCCACCCAATGACATTTCTCTCACCTCCCCAGACCTGTGTCTCTCCCCTAAATAATGAACCCTTGATCTATCCAAAGGTCATTGAATATGCCTGTCAGCAGATTACACATCCAAACTAATGTTTTAAAAATTTAAAGAAACCTACAAGAAAAAGATCTAAGAGAAATATTGATATCAATTTTAAAAACAAAAGAGCTGGCAGGCTAATTTCTAGGAGACTTCGTAACAAGTCAAATTCTCATCCAGGTTCAATCAGTATGATCGAATTCCACAAAAGATCAGACTCTGAAATCGAGAGGTTCTTCGCTACAGAAGACTTTAAGTCATTCGAGCCAGACCTTGATCGGCTCTACAATTTTGTTGACAATTTACTTCCATGTATTAAAAATAATCCATAGTTTGCTAGTGTCAAATTAATTAATGAATCCACTGTCGGTATGGAGGGTGCTCTGGTTCACAACCAAGTTTGTTCCCATGCAACTGTTGCATAGTCAAATTATGAAGTCTGTCTATCATGGATCGATAGATATTATACTGATATCCCTATCCTACAGTCACGGGTTAAGGCTTTAAAGGATCAGATTGATGTCTTAATGAGAGAAAACCATAGACTCAAATTTGTTATTCAAGGAAAAGAAAAATGCGTAAAGACAAAAGGCAATATAGTATTTAAAAATGTGGAGGCTGCAACAGCCATTGTGAATTCCAAGGTTTCCTGATACGATTTGATTTCATAGTTGGAGGTATGATTCTTCTTTTTAAAATAGGATTATATTTTTAAAATTAGGTTGCTTTATTTTACAATAAATTGGATTTCATTTACTATAATAACTAACTACAAAATCAGAAGATTCTGTAGCTAGTTATGTTAATTCAAATTGTGGAAAGTACTGGTTGAAAATGTATCTAAAATATTTCTATTTTCCTTTTCTTTCAGTATATTCAGCAATCCATGATTACAAATTGATCTAAGGCATCCTTGAGACCTTACAATCATATCTTTGATGCATTTTGTATGAACAGAAATGAACTGTTATTAGTTTTAGAGGATTTAGTAGGATCAGGGTGGTTGCATCCCCATTTATTTTTGAAATAAATATTTGATCTCAGGAACATAAACATCTATCTTTCCTGAGGCCTTTATAAACCTATCATTTTTGTAAACAAAGACATCTTGGCCTGGGGCTTATTGTGAACAGTTTATACTCAAATTTAGACATAACAAATATTTACTTTATGCTTTAGTCATCTATGAATGTTGTTATGATCTATAGTTTCTTTATCTTGGTAATTGAATGACTGCAGATAGATTTCATCTTCGCAGATTGTTTTGGTTGTCAAGATAGTTTTCTTCATTATTCATGATTTTATGCTTCAGTTTTATTAAAACAATTGAATGATATTTCAGTTCATGTTATGAGGTTTACCTTAAACATGTCGGTTGATTAAATGCAAGCTGTAACTGTAGGGTTTGTCTCATGTGTTATCACTTGTGATCTATTATATCACTATAATTATTTTGTGTCTTGTTGTTTTATAAATTGAATATATTAGTCAATGCACAATTTAGATTTTGTACCAAACAGTGTGAATATGCACAACAAATTTATCTCGTGGATGGACTGATGCATGATTTATGCAAACAATTGGACGCATACTCTTCAAATGATTAATAGGTTAGTCTGTTCTTTTACTTTCTTGCTTATTATAGAAGTTTTTATATATAATATGATTTTCACTATCTATATCTTTATGTTTAATTAAGTAGTTTAATATTTGATTTTATGAATGCATACAAACAACAAAACAAACCAAAAACAAATAGTATTTTTTCTTTCTTTATAACTGTCATTAAAAGAAATGTTTTACATTCGATTTTTATGAGTTCAGATTAAAACTCATGATTTATACATATTGTATATATGGTAAATAGAACTACTATATAAATATTATTTAGATAAACTGTATATATATATATATTTAGATGTACATATATATTTCAGTGATTATTATTTAGTAATTTATTGCATTTTTTCTAGTTATTTTTTGCTTCCCTTAGGACTTTACATTGGCCAACGAAGCCATTAAACCCGTCAGAGTGAGTCAATCCAAATGGCTTGGGTTAATTAGACAACCCTGGACCGGATTCACTCTTCTAGTTGACGAGCAGTCAATTTCGCTCATTAACAAATGACACTAGAAAGAGGGCTTGATTACTATTAATGGCACGTGGAGGTTGCAAGACTCCTCCCCCACCTACCCTCTCACCTATAGTAACAAGAAGTTGTTTTGATGAAAACATTGTCCCTCAAACAACAACCACATCAAACGACATTCCACAGATCACCGTTGAACCAGTAACTCCAAATCCCCTAGGGGCCGACGTATAAGAAATTGTTCATCAATCCCTCATAAGGGCGCATAGTGCCTTGGCCCATATCAAAAAACCAGGTCGGCCTTTGAACCAACCATTAGACTTGATGCAGGAGCATCTACAACTCATCAAGCGAGCCAGCATGGAGCGGAGAATAGCTGGACAACACCAACACTTATTACTTTTGAAATACTTTGGAAAGTTGTTGCGCCGCCATTTAAATGAAGGCATTCATAAGAAGCGCATTTTTGTATATGTAATGGACCTTGAGTCTTTAAGCTCTCGTCCTTAGGTAGATGAGGCATTTAATAGAATTGATGTAAAGATAGATAGGAATTAATTGTAGATTTGATAGTTGTAGAATTCGAGAGGGCAAACGGAATATAGGCACCCTCCTTTGTATTATTGTATTATTAGCACTAGATTAGCATTTAGAGCATTCGTATGAGAACCAGGAGCAAGAAGTGAGTGAGCAGAGAACTTGTGGAGGACACCCATGTACAGATTGAATTAATAGAAGGAAGACTTTGATTCAATTCCATGGTTGTGATTATTCTCTGTGTATTGTTGATATTATGTTGTTGCATATTTGCTTCTTGTTTTGCCTATGTTCTATATGCTGCGTATGTGATTGCATGGCAGGTTCGAAATCTGAGAGAATGAAGAAGTGAGTTTCAATTATTTCTCTGTTTGAGCCAGGAGATTCCTGCATAGCATGCAGTTGAATTCATCCGCATAGAGTGCGTTGATGAGGCTCAGCAGTTTAACTATCATTCCCGTTCACCCAGAAGTTGTGTAGGGAGATAGAGCCGTGCAAGACGTACGCAGGCTAGATGAGGTCTCAGAGTTGCGATTCTGAGCTAAGACATTGATAGAATGCTGCTGCTAGAGTACGCAGGGTCAGAAGTCTTCAACACTTGACGTGGTTGAAGAGCATCTACAAGGAGTGCATGCAGGGAGTTTCTATAAGAAGCTCAGAAGCTGTGAAAGCTCAAGAAATATAAGCCTTCGAAGTAGTCGAAGAGCAGTGGCGAGAACATCCGCGGAACAAGTCGCAAGGAGAAGCGAGCAGGTTGGCGGACGGGTCTCGGGGAGAGACACTTCTTATTTGGGATTTGCGTAAGGAGGAAAAGTGGACGTAAAGTCTACCGTGTAGACGGAAGAAAGTTCAAATCTCAGATTGGACAGAAGTTGTCGATCAAGATCACAAGGAGCGTAACTCGATTCATGGATTGGATGCATTGGAAGTTCGTAAGGTGATCTCGGGACATCGGGTCTCGGGAGTTGAAGGATCAAGAGATTGGTCTCACGAGTGGCGAGGAAGCAAGAGGCGAGATAGAAAGTTTGTCGGCATCTCGGTGTTTCGGATCTCAGGAGTTGGGACCCCGAAGGTATAGTGACGTGAGTCGCGATAGCGCGAGGTCCCGATACGCCGAAGGAAGGTCAACGTTGACCAGAGACATCAGGTCTCGAGGATCCGAGGGTCTAATATTCAGTTGTTGAATTCGCAAAGTCGCGAGGGCCGATCCTCCGATAACCAAGGAAGGGAGGATTGCATGAGTGGAGAGTCACTGTGGGTACGAAGGATTCCCACGAGGGGATCAGAAGAACCTTTGAGTTCTTCAGGGCCGAGGAGAAAGAAGGTCTTGATGAGAGAGATCATCCTCCGTAGAGCGGGGAGGATTGTACCAAGACTTCTCTGATATCAGGGAGAAACTTGAAGGTACTAATCTTACCCTAAACCCTACAGATCCAGATCACATCCTCACTCCTACAGCAGGAAGATCTGGTATTTCACCATCACCACCCCCTTCATCTCCTTCTTCATCTGGAGAAGAATCATCAAATGAAGGTAGTTCTTCATCTCAACCTTCGACACCACCCACACCTATGGTCAATATGAACAATCCCACCATACCTTGGCTCGATCAAGATGCAGTGGTCATACCTGGGCTCCAACATCTTTTGCCTAAACATCCGGAGAAATGGCTCCCTAAATTTGACCCAGATTCCAAGCAGATTGTTGAGGATCATATCAAAAAATTCATGCTAGCCATTAGGCTCCATAGTGTTGAACATGAAGACGTAGTATGTATACTTTTTCCCTACACCTTTGAAGGAAATGCCTCTACCTAGTACTTTTCCTAACAACCCCACACCATCGTGTCATGGGATAGATTCGAGTCCTGTTTCCTTGAGAAATTCGGAGATGACAAATCTCCTGAAGTCTTGGTCATGGAACTCTATAGTTTAAAGATGAACCCCAAAGAAAAGATAAAAGTGTTTAATCAAAGGTTCCTAACATTAAAGAATCAAATCCCCACGGACTCAATGCCTGCCGAAAATCTTATCGTCGCATACTACACAAAAGCCTTACACCAAAACATATCCATTTGGGTAAAAAGGTCCAAGAAATCCACATTGTTAGAAGGCTTCGAAGAGGCGAGTCAAATCGAGAAATATATTCTCAGCCTAAAAGAAAATATATGTAACGAGACAGAGACTACTTCATCCTCCAAGAAGAAAATCAAAATTCTTCCTAGACCTCCCCAAAACAAAACTCAATCAGATGGTTCGGATCTAGAAAGCTTATAGAAGGTCATTCAGAAGTTGTCTAATCAGGTTATATATTTGAGAAGATCGACCGAAGAAGCTTGTTCAAGCAAAGAGCCTTACAAACCCCCTTTTAGAAATCCTTTTCCCACAAACCGACCTAACTCAAATTCTAAAGGCCCAAATCTAGAAAACTTACAGTTTGCTATACAAACAATTTTAGAGGCACATGATAACTTGATTCCTCCCGCGATTCTTGAAGACGTGGCTGAAAAAGAGATAGTGGAAGAGGATGAATCCTCTCCCAACATTTTCGGGCATTTTTCGGATAGCATTTTTCAAGCTAATTTTGAAACAGTACATCCTTACAACACCAGGAGCAAGCAACAAATAAATCTTCTTCTGAAATCAGAACTAATGCACCTCAAAAACAATCTAAATCAATTGAAATTAAACAGAATTCAGCAGCCCCAAGTTTAGAGTATGATTTGATTGAGGATCTCAAGAAACTTAGAGCTAATATTTCTGTTTATGAATTATTGAAATTCCCCTTTCTTCTGCAAAAGATGCTGCAAAATATTGCAGAAAACAACAAAAACAACAATCCGAACAGTAACAAAGTTGCTGAAAACAACCCCAAAACACCTCAAAAGGTCTCCGTCAGAACGATGCTAGAGTCTTCTAATAAAAGAGACCTTGCTATAAAAAGTGTAACAAATGTATATAAACTAGTTTTAGGGGCTGGGACTAAAAAACAACAAACTTCTGCTATTAATACTCACAGAAATGTCCCACCCTTTTTGTTGACTTTTGAAATTTTCAATAGGAATGTACACAACTGTATGGTAGATTCAGGTGCATCATCAAACGTAATTCCTTAGTCTGTCTACAAAAAAATTAATGCCGAAGTTCAACCTTCCATCCTGAAAATTATTCAGCTTGATTGAACTAATGTTAAAGTAATAGGTGAATTAAAAAATGTGCTTATCAGATTATCATATAATCCTAAAGTCCATCAAGTTATTGATATTATTGTCATTGATATCCCCTAAGTATATGGCTTGTTTTTAAGTAGAGATTGGTCCAAATAGCTACATGGTTATTTTGCAACGGATTGGTCTCACTTGTGGCCGCCCAAGAATGGAAAGCCTAACAAAATCAAGGTAAATCGTGAGCATTATCTTAAGTTCACGGTAACTGATTTAAATGATCCTAATAAACCATTCACTGCTTCTGCCAATTCACCTGAAATACAAGGGATGGACACTTTTTTCGTTAATTTCATGGCCAAAACTTCTACCATTATTGACCTAGAACAACAGTCTGAAATTATGACATGCACACAGTCAACAACCCTCTCTCAGTGGTCATGTGCACCTGACGAAAATCAAATCTGGTCTCTTTACTTCGATGGATCTAAATCTAAGGAAGGATTTGGTGCAGGGTGTGTGCTCATTGATCCAACAGGTAACAAAACTTTGATCGCTTGCTGGTTAGAATTTGAATGCACAAACAATACAGTCGAATATGAGGCATTCCTGCAAGGTCTTAGAAAAGCACTAGATTTGAGGATTCTGAATTTGATTGTCTTTGGTGATTCAGAAATTGTGGTTAGACAGGTAAAAAATTCTATCCACTGTTTATCTCCACACCTGAAAATCTATCAGACTGAGGTATGGAATTTAATGAACAATTTTTCTGCATTTAACATTAATTCTATTACGAGATTGAATAATTCTAAGGTTGATTTGTTAGCTAATGTCGCCTCAATTTTTTTTCCTGTAGAAGGCCTTTCTCCGAATGTGTTTTCTGTCGAGTTGTTTTTCAGACCATCCATCTCGGACAACATCACAAATTGGAGAGTCTTCGATGACGATCAACAGATCATCAATTTTCTGCACATGGAAGAGACTTTCCAAGGCGTAGTTGTCGACGAAGGTACCCACGACGAAAACCTTCGTGATTTTACGGTAATACCAGATCCAAGATCCCAAGAGTATACATTGGATATGGTAAACTCTATGCCAAAATCTGTGGTTAGATTAGAAATTTTTTATGATCTTCACGATAAATTCAGAAAATCAGTGAATTGTAAAAAAAATAGTTCTTCCTTAACACATGAAAAAGTAAATTTAGGAACTAAAGATAACCCACAGTGCATCAATTTGGGGTTGGGATGTTTTGAGCAAGAAAACTCATCATTTATTAAGTTGTTTAAGGAATTTAAATATGTCTTTTCTGGGACATACGACGATCTAAAGACCTTTGATCCTAACATCATACAACACATTATTCCCATGAAACCCCAGACCCAACCTTTTCAACAGAAGTTAAGAAAGATGCACCCAAAACTTGAACCAACACTCAAGAAATAATTAAACAAACTCTTGAATGCTAAAATAATCTTCTCGGTAAGACATACACAGTGGATCTCTAATCTTGTCCTTGTAAGGAAGAAGAGTGGTGAAATCCAACTATGTGTCGATTTCCAAAATTTAAACCGAGCGTCTGATAAAGACAACTACCCTGTTCCTCCCATGGAACAGATCCTTCAACAAGTATCTAGTTCTGAAAGATTATTGTTGATGGATGGTTTTTTAGGGTATAAACAAGTCCTTATGTCTCCCCCAGACCAACTCAAAACCACTTTTCGTACTCCATGGGATGCCTACGCTTATAGGAAGATGCCCTTTAGGCTCGTAAATGCTAGTGCCACCTTTCAGAGAGCCATGAATATCACTTTCTGTGGCTTAATCAATCAATCTGTAGTAGTTTATCTAGATGATGTCACTGTTTTCTCAAAGACTAAAGGAGATCATCTAGTTCATTTAAGATCTGTTCTACAACGATGTCGCAAGTACAATATTTATTGAAATCCTAAAAAATCTGTCTTTGCAGTAGAACAAGGTAAGCTCCTCGGATTCATTGTATCAAATGAAGGGATGATTATTGACCCTGAAAGGACCCAAGTCATTTCAAAACTACCCCCTCCCTCTTCCAAAAAGTCCATGCAATCTTTCTTAGGTCATATAAACTTTGTTAGGAGGTTTGTCCCCATCTTTTTAGAAATGGTCAGACCATTACAAAATTTAATAAAAAAGGATGTACAGTACCATTGGGGACCTTTAGAAAGTCAGGCTTTTGACTCAATAAAAAAGGCTATAGTAGACGCTCCTTCTCTAATGAGCCCTGATTTTTTGTGAGACTTCACTCTCTACACGTTTGCCTCTGATCGGTCTTATGCTACTATCCTAACCCAAAAGAATGTTGAAAACAACGAAGTCCCAATTGCCTTTATGAGCTCAGCCTTTAAGGGAGTAGAACTTAATTACCCAGCAGTAGATCAATAGGCTTATGTTGTTTTTAAAGCGGTAAAACACTTTCGATCTTATCTATTGAAATCTAGGACGAAAATTGTTGTCCCTTACCCTGCTATCAAAAATTTGTTAGTACGAAAAGAACTGGGTGTAAAAAGGGCAAACTGGGTCACATCCTTACAAGAATATGACATATAAATTACCCCAGCATGAATTGTTAGAGGCCAAGGTTTATGTAAATTGGTTGTTGATTCAGATATAGGACAACAAAATGAAACTGATACGTTAATTCAAGATCAGCACGATCAAAATCAAATATGTTGTGCACAAAACCTTACTAGTCCTTGGTATGATGACATCAAGTTTTATCTTATACACAGATCATCTCCTCGTCACCTTGATCCAAAAAAGAGGAGAGCAATGAGATTAAAATTTTCTTCTTTTCAGCTGGTAAATGGTATTTTGTTTTGCCAAAATTTCGATGGAATACTTATGCATTGTCTTGAAAAAGATGAAGCAGAAAAAGTCTTATTGGAATTACATGCAGGGGAAGCTGGTGGGAATTTAGGTCGAGACACCACTGCCCACAAAGTATTAAGAGCGGGTTATTACTGGCCTACTCTTTTCAAAGACACCCATGCCTTATGTTGCAAATGTGTAAACTGTCAAAAGGCATCTGGACGAGTACAAAAGTCAGCATTCTCGCTGCAACCAGTTTCGGTAGACTCCCCTTTTCAGCAATGGGGCCTTGATATTATAGGCCCAATCAACCCTACATTCTTGCAGCAACATAAATACATCATAACAACCATAGATTATTTCACCAGATAGTCCGAGGCTACACCATTAAAAGTTGTAAACACCAGCCAGGTAATATCCTTCCTGAATTCAAATATTATCACTCATTTCAGTATTCCTGAATGCCTAGTATTTGATAACACTTCCTATTTTTCATCTCTCAAAATGAATGATTTCGCTTTAGAAAAAGGAATAAAATTAAAATACTCTGCCAGTTATTACCCCCAAGGCAATGGTTTGGTGGAATCAACTAATAAAAACCTGATCAAGATCATCAAGAGAATGGTCTCCGAAAACCACAAAAACTGGCATAATGTACTATTTAATGCAATCTGGGCTGATAGGGTAACTCCTAAAACTGTTGTTGGTAATTCCCCCTTTTTTCTTGTTTACAACAGGGAAGAGATTCTTGCACCGCATGTCCTTCTCCCATCTCTGCAATTATCGCAGAAGGTGTAAGAAGAAGACTGTCCTCCCTTGGAAAGTCGGATTAATGCCTTGCTGAAATTAGAAGAAGTAAGGGCTCAAGAAAAATGAAAATTGGATCAACATCAACTCATTATCAAAAACTGATTTGATTCCAATTCTACCTCAGACAGAAATTTTGAGGTAGGTGATCTTGTCCTTAAATGGGACAAACCTCATGAGGGGAAAGGAGAGCATACTAAGTTTCAAAACCTGTGGTTGGCACCATTTTTAATTGCTGAAAAACTAGGTCCCAGTTCTTTTTGCCTCCAGAATTTAGAGGGACAGCCAGACACCTTTTCGGTGAATGGACAAGCTCTCAAAAGGTATTTTACCTGACGACTCTCTGATACACCTTCTGTACATATTTTTCTATTTGGGTTTCTTTTCTTTCCAATTTTTCTTTGCTATTTTGTTTTGTTTTCATTTTAGTTCATCAGTCCTTTTGATTTAAACATCCCTATATTACAGTCTAGCTCAGGCAAAGAGAAACATAATGCTTCATCTCGAAAATGGTTGTCAATGGCTGTTGGAACATCTATTGTTGTCCTTATCTGAAATTGTAGGCTAGTTAAAGGTGTCATTTGTTTGAAAGTCAATTCCTTGGTTTCAATTTGCACTTGAAAGTATTCATGAATATCTTTAAAAAGTCTCTTTACGCTGTCCGTGCTCTTTAAGAAAGAAATTCAATGACATCTCCTCGTCCTTGAAAATTGGTTCTATCAATGAACTTGTTTTCAGATCTTGATGAAGGTTTGCTAGAAAAATTTAAAGGCCTGTGGAAATATTAAGTTGTGTTAAAAAACACTGGAATTTTCAGCGTCACCCCGCTCTATTGAATATTTTTAAAACTATATCAAAATCTGAATAAACCCTCATAGAGCTGTGGGAAGTGTTTGTAAACCTGTCGGGACACTGAATAGTTCTATTGGCAGTGGGTAAATGCATGCATGATGTCAAGATAACTTCGTCGGGGTACTGAACAGGCCCGCTGGCAGTGAAGCAATGTCAGGTAAAAGAAAATTCTCAGCTATAAATCTTGTGTTGGCCATAAGCATCCTTCGTTCTGATTTGAAATTTCTTGGGTAGGATACAAACATCAGAGTGGGTTAATTGACATCCCTGTCGAGGCTATGGATGCCTGCTGGCAGCCGTGGACCTGTCAACAACATTTGAGATTTTAACTTAAATATCGTGGCTTTCTTTTGTTAAGTTTGTCACCAGATTTCATTCTTTTAAATGAAAGGTATCTGAAACTGGGTTGCGTCTTGTTTTTTTTAGATGTTCAAATAACCTTGCAGTTTCTCTTGGATTTGAATTTTTTCAAAATTATCTAACCTGAACCAGTTCGTATTGCAGAGATAACTACTTCTCCCAGCATGTCTCCATTGTTGGCAGCTCAACAATGTTTGATAAATTTTTATACCAATTAATTGATTTACATAGCTGCCTAACTGAACTTATTTGTTTTTATTACTCTTCATGACGCAATTTTCGAAACAACAGTTGTAAGTTGTCATTTTTTCCTATTATTATCTTTCATGCTTCGTTCATGACTGGAAGCATGAATACGGAGCATGAAAATTTGCGATTGTCTTACGTTTGCATCTAAAATGTCATCAAAGGCAAGTTGTTCATACAGTTTATTAATGAAGTTGGTTCCTTGCCATGAAGAGTTACTCTCTTTGTTTTGGTCCTTTCAACATCAAACATGCTTAGATATTGATGGTTACATTAATCAAAGGACACCCACGATTTTATTTTTGGTATGGTTTTGTTTAGCTCTTGGCTTTACATTTCTTTTGCTAAGTCTTGGATTTTAGACTCACCCAAACCTTTTGATAGAACCCACGATGCACGCACTCATTTTTCATTTTAATGTTTTGGTCCTAAACTCGTACTAGATGCAAAGGTGGCTTTATGATTTGCAGGTAGACATCATTCCTGAGACTGCCCTTAGGATTTTCAAACCCTCTTCGCTTGCATTTCAATAAACACCCATCTAATCGTTATGAGTTTATACACCGTTCAATGTTGGAATGTCACGGGCTCGGGTTATGGCTCTGGACTGTATTTGCAAACCATCTCTATTTGTTGTGTCTGATTCATTACCTATTCATCCATCATGGCTCTTGTTGTAAGAGTTGAACCAAACGACATTCAAACTTTTCTCTTATATGACGACACCAGAGAAGATTTGAAGAGAAGTGGCTGGCTCGTTTTCATTAGGAAGTTTCAGGGTTTCAATTTACAGGTTTCCTAAGAAATCGCTTTCTCCTTTGATGGTTGTAGAGAGAAGGTTGGTGATGTGCAACTGGAGGTTACCGAGGATTTCCTAAGTCAAGCTATAGGGCTACCAGCAAGTGGTCAAAGGTGGTTTAAAAATGCAAAAGTGGAAGAAGTTCCTTGGAGACTTTTGTTTACATCTTGCAAAATTGTAGGGTGTGATAAAGGTATGCCCATTTCCTTCCTAAAATCTCAGTGGCACGATTTTCTCACTATGGTAAAGAAATTTGTTACCTGTGAGGGACATTTCGGGCTTGTGTTTTTGTACCATTTGCGTTTTCTTATGATTTTTATGGGTTTCCCTTTGAATATGACGTATTACTTACTGAGGAGTCTTCATAAAATGGGTAAAAGATACGAAAACAACAGTCAGACTCTAGCCTTTTTCATCACAGCTGAGTTAAAATCCTGCTCATACATCAATTAGAGTCACATAATCATAGTTGGGATTCGTTCATAACCTGAAATGGCTATGGTAACCCTGATATGAGGGAGGTAGATAAACTCGTGGTTGAGGAGACCCTTGTCCACCTGATGAAATCTCTCTCACCTTCCCATACCTATGTCTCTACCTCTAACAACGAACCCTTGATCGATCCAAAGGTCATTGAACAGGCCTGTCAGCATATTACACATCCAAATGACTTTGTTACAAATGTAAAGAAACCTACAGGAAAGAGATCTAAGAGCAATATTGATATCAATTTTAAAAACAAAAGAGCTGACAGACTAATTTCTAGGAGACCTCGTAACAAGTCGAATTCTCATCCGATTTCAATCAGTATGATCAAAGTCCATGAAAGATCAGACTCTGAAATCGAGAGGTTCCTCGCTGTAGAACACTTTCAGTCATTCGAGCCAGGCCTTGATCAACCCTACAATTTTGTTGACAATTTACCTCGTCTTAAAAATAATCCAGAGTTTCCTGGTGTCAAATTAATTAATGAATCCACTGTCGGTATGGAGGGTGCTTTGGTTCACAACCAAGTTTGTTCCCATGCAATCGTTGCACAATCAAATTGTGAAGTCTGTCTATCATGGATCGATAGATATTATACTGATATCCCTATCCTACAGTCACGGGTTAAGGCTTTAATGGATCAAATCAATGTCTTAATGAACTAAAACCATAGACTTGAATTTCTTATTCAAGGCAAAGAAAAACACATAAAGACAACAGGCAATGTAGTATTTGAAAACGTGGAGGCTGCAACAACCATTGTGAATTCCAAGGTTGCCTGATACGATTTGATTTCATAGTTGGAGGTATGAAATTAGGTTGCTTTATTTTACAATAAATTGGATTTCATTTACTATAATAACTAGCTAAAGAATCGCAAGATTCTGTAGCCAGTTATGTTAATTTCAATTGTGTAAAGTAGTGGTTGAAGATGCATCTAAAATATTTCTATTTTCATTTTCTTTCAAGATATTCAACTATCCATGATTACAAATTGATCTAGGGCATCCTTGAGACCTTACAGACATATCTTTGATGCATTTTGTATGAACATAAATGAACTGTTATTAGTTTTAGAGGATTTAGTAGGATCAGGGTGGTTGCATCCCCCTTTATTTTTGAAATAAATATTTGATCTCAGGAACATAAACAATTATCTTTCCTGAGGCCTTTATAAACCTATCATTTCTGTAAACAAAGACATCTTGGCCTGGGGCTTATTGTGAACAGTTTATACTCAAATTTAGACATAACAAATATTTACTTTATTCTTTAGTCATCTGTGAATGTTGTTATGATCTATAGTTTGTTTATCTTGGTAATTGAATGACTGCAGATAGCTTTCATCTTCGCAGATTGTTTTGGTTGTCAAGATAGTTTTCTTCATGGTTCATGATTTTATGCTTCAGTTTTATCAAAACAATTGAATGATATTTCAATTCATGTTATGAGGTTTACCTTATACATGTCGGTTGATTAAATGCAAGCTGTAACTATAGGGTTTATCTCATGTGTTATCGCTTGTGATCTATTATATCACTATAATTATTTTGCGTCTTGTTGTTTTATCAATTGAATATACCAGTCAATGCACAATTTAGCTTTTGTACCAAACAATGTGAAGATGCACAACAGATTTATCTCATGGATGGACTGATGCACGATTTACGCAAACAGTTGGACGCATACTCTTCAAATGATTAATAAGTTAGTCTGTTCTTTTAATTGCTTGCTTATTATAGAAGTTTTTATATGTAGTATGATTTTCACTATCTATATCTTTATGTTTAATTAAGTAGTTTAATATTCGATTTTATGAATGCATACAAACAAGAAAACAAACCAAAAACAAATAGTATTTTTTCTTTCTTTATTACTGTCATTAAAAGAAAAGTTTTACATTCGATTTTTATGAGTTCAGATTAAAACTCCTGATTTATACATATTGTATATATGGTAAATAGAACTATTATATAAATATTATTTAGATAAACTGTATATATATATATTTAGATGTACATATATATTTCAGTGATTATTATTTAGTAATTTATTGCATTTCTTCTAGTTATTTTTCGCTTCCCTTAGGACTTTATATTGGCCAACAGAGCTATTAAACCCGTCAGAGTGAGTCAATCCAAATGGCTTGGGTTAATTAGACAACCCCAGACCAGATTCACTCTTCCATTTGACAAGCGTTCAATTTCACCCATCAACACCTTTGTGGGAGTGCAATCTACTATGTAATTTGCATAGTTGATGGCTTTCGCCCAATACTTTAGACTTAATCCCTTAGATTGGATCATACAATTAGCCATTTCTTTTAATGTGCGATTCTTTTTCTCAGCAACACCATTTTGTTGTGGTGTATATAGAACAATGTGTTGCATTTGGATTCCCTGTGTAGTGCAGTAGCTTGTAAAATTATTGTTCACATATTTGCGTCCATTATCTGTTCTTAACCTTTGAATTTGATGTCTAGATTTCTTTTCTACAAGGGCCTTGTAGGCCAAAAAATTGTCAAAAACTTCACTCTTGAGTTCTAAGAAGTAAACCCAAGTACGTTTGGAAAAGTCATTAAAGAAAGTTAAGAAATACTTGCACCCAAAAAAAGAAGGAGAAGAAAGTGGACCACACGAATCACTGTGAACAAGATGCAAAGGACTCGAGGCGTGCCAAGAGGCACGTTTTCCAAAACTATCCCGATGATGTTTGCTGAGAACACAACCGGCACAAACACCATCTATGCATGAAACAAGAGGAAGACCAGTCACCATATGTTGATTACATAGTTGCTGCAATGAGCGATAGTTTAGATGACCAAACCGCTGATGCCAAAGTTTGCTCAAGTCATCGCTATGAGCAACAAAAACTGATGAAAAAGATGATGACCAAAAGTTTTAAAACTTGTACAACCTGGTAATATCATCAACAATTCCAGTTGCAGGAACATTCTTAGGATCTTTTAGATCCTTGATTACAACTTGGTGAGGTGAAAACTCGACAATTTTACCTTCACCTGAATGAGTGATTTGATATACTGATAGAAGGTTACAAGAAATATTTGGAACAGATAATACATCATTGAAATGACCATTTTCTACTTGAATTGTTCCAGATCCTACAACACTATGAGATCTATCATCGCCAACAAATATTTTCTTGNGTTTTACATAAGATTTCCCTAGAGCCTCTTTCATGGCATAAAAGGTATATACAAACACATAATATGCACTACCTAGCTTAGAAAGAATAAGATATATGCAACGCTCTTCCTCCATTTCTATCTTACATTCTTCAAATAAAATTCCAAGTGTTTTAAACTTAGATAGATAGTCTCCAAGGCAAGAAACATCACTTGGACTTAAGGTCAGTATTTGATTTTCTAACTGTTGTGCTCGAATAATATTAAGTTTACCAAACAAAGATTCAATCGTGTTCCAAGCTTCTTCGGGGTCATCAATTCCTTGAAGGTGGTACCTTAAATCAGGAGAGATGGACATTACGATTAGTCCACGTGCTTCATCATTCCTATTATCCCATTTGGATTTCTTATCATAATCAGTGGGTGTTGTTTCCTTTCCCAAGGTAATCCGGTACAGGCCTTTACTTCTTAATAAATCTTCCATATGGGATTTCCATTGGAAGTAGTTGTTGCTGGTAAGCAAGACATTACTTGTAGAAGCCATATTAAATATGCAGATAATGCAGATTTAAAAACTGAAACTAATGATATGGATGGATAGATCTCAAAAAATTATGCGGTTTTAAAAAAAAATGGCACTGAAAATGGAATTCCGATGTGAGAGTTATGCCCTTTTAAAAAAAAGGCATAAATGGTAACCAAATAACCACATGATAGTGTAAGCTACTTTATGAAGTGACCACTTTTATAAAGAGAAGTGAGGATCACTTTTACAATGAAGTTACCTTATAACAGAAAAGTTGCATTCAAAATAAATAACTCTAAAATAAAATATTAAGCTACTTATAGTGATTCACTTTTATATTTGAAGCGAAATGCACTTTACAATTTTTAGCATGAACATTTTAAAAAAAAGTAACAAATGAGAGACTTGAACTCAAGACCTCTTACTTAATAAGGCAAGTTTTAACCAAATGGTCTAGAAAAACATATTGTAATGTTCAGAAGTAGGATTGTTGTTGTTGTTGTTGTTGAAGACAACCTTAGAGAACAAGCTAAAAAAAAAATCTTTTCACACAAGAATTTTTTTTTGCTTCTCGATGACAACAAGGGTTAGATCTCGGTTAGCTTACTCGGAAGATGCACCTTTTCCTATCTGTTTCTGATTTTCTGAGATCGCATAGGGCATGGGGAAAAGAGCATACACAGATCTAAAAGAGTAGCAACCCGGAAATAAAAAAATGCAAACCGAAATAAAATCAAAATAAAACTTTGCAGAAATTTAAAAAATGTGTATTTAGGCTTTATACCTCCGGATCTGACTGTAATGGCCGTATCTTGGGAAAATAGAAACCTTTTCGAGTGAAACTAAAAGTGTTTGTGAATGAAACGAGTTCTCCAGATGCAATGGAACAGTCCTCTCCGCCCATAAATGTACAAAAATTCCAAAAAATGGAGATGAGAAAACTCGGCTTCACGATCTCGATCTACAACAGGAGCGGGTCTTCAAACAGGCTCTGATACCATGTTCGACAACACAAGTATTCCAACAGAGGACGAACACCTTCAATAACCACTCACATAACCAGATCAAATATCAGCACACCGATGTTTTCACGTGGTAATACCCCTACAGGAAAACATCCACGACCCCAACCAACACGGCCACTTGGAGCAGTTTATTAATGAAAATCAAAAGATTACAGAGAGATTTTACAAGAGAGTTTCTCACAATCAATCATCGGCAAATGACACTCCATTCTCTTTAAATAGAGATCATGGACTAGTCAGGTGTTAAGACATAGATCAATGGTTGTTAAGATCGATGAGAGTATGAACCATTGGATCACTCTATGTCGGGAACATATCATGACCGTCGGATTTCCTAACTACAAATACATACTAATGCTTACTAAAGAAACACACTAAGAAACACACTTTTACCTAACGACATATTAGACCAAGTAGATCTTAACTAACTCCTAAGTGTCTAAATATCCTAACACTCTTCAGTTAACGTTTAATGATAAAACAATTTTATTCTATTTCTGCTATTTAATTCGAAATAAGTCGATTTGAAGTTTGATTTTGTTTACTAAAATTAATACTAGCTACAAAATATTCAATTCTGTAGCCAAGTCTCTTTTTTTTACAAAAAATAGTAATTAGTTATGATTAATTGTTTTATAATTTATTAATTTTTTTATTTTTTTTTAGGAAATTGGAGATGTTGCTGCTGATTACTGGGAGGAAATATCCTTCAATTATACACAAGTGATTAGTAGTTTCATTTTCTTCATGTTTTATAGAAACTTTGATCTATTTTTGAATAAACCAACTCTGTTATAAGTGGTTTCCAAACCCACTATTTTTGTAATTTTACTTTATGTTGGGAGATCCATCTCTATCCCGCGAGATATGAGTATTTGGATCCCATGATACTTTAAATACTATCCATTCTGTTAGTGAAAGGGGCATCTTTTCTTGGAACATATTATGGACATGTAATTCTCATAACTGAATGGACAAGTGATTCACATTGCAGCTTTAGACCTGGGTGACACTGTTCCATTTATGTTTTTCTTTTTATTATGGAATATTGATATGTTATGCACCTTTAGTCTCATCAACATGTGATGTTTCATTTTATTCAGTGCTTTAAATTTTTCCTATAATTTGTTGTTTCATATATTATATATGTGATCATCATTTCAACTTTAATATCATGAATTATCCTTGATGTTTAGTTGATGTATCCAATGAATGTTTCATATTAAAGTTTCTTTTACTATAATCATTCATAATCACAAGGTCACTTGATCTACATTTTTGTTAGTCTGTTCTTATATCCTAGTTGTAAATAAACACCTTGAGTTTACTCGGGAGACATTATTATGATCCTATCGCAGATTGTTCTCACAGGCAAGATAGCTGGAGGTTTGGATCGCACAGAGACATAGACACAATATGAAATTAATCTCATGTTAGCTTTATTCACATTTAATTTATGTTATTAATTTATTTATCAGCGAAATGAGAGAGTTTAAATTGGTTGTGACCATTACTTTATCCTTGTTCCAAATTATGTTTTATTAGTAGCTTTTTAAGTTTTTAGATCTTAGATTATAAAACAAAAAATATAAAAATATGTGCTTTCTTTATCTACTTCCCTAGTAATTACAAAAACATTGATTTCACAAGACATCTACCAAAACTTGCAAATTGTAAATATTTTGTTCATAATCACATGTTCATATTTATGTTTTTGTTTAGTATTTGTAAATAATTAGATTCGTTTACATAAGTATCGTAGTTATATATTTAGGGTAGTTTATTTCCNCTTTAAATTTTTCCTATAATTTGTTGTTTCATATATTATATATGTGATCATCATTTCAACTTTAATATCATGAATTATCCTTGATGTTTAGTTGATGTATCCAATGAATGTTTCATATTAAAGTTTCTTTTACTATAATCATTCATAATCACAAGGTCACTTGATCTACATTTTTGTTAGTCTGTTCTTATATCCTAGTTGTAAATAAACACCTTGAGTTTACTCGGGAGACATTATTATGATCCTATCGCAGATTGTTCTCACAGGCAAGATAGCTGGAGGTTTGGATCGCACAGAGACATAGACACAATATGAAATTAATCTCATGTTAGCTTTATTCACATTTAATTTATGTTATTAATTTATTTATCAGCGAAATGAGAGAGTTTAAATTGGTTGTGACCATTACTTTATCCTTGTTCCAAATTATGTTTTATTAGTAGCTTTTTAAGTTTTTAGATCTTAGATTATAAAACAAAAAATATAAAAATATGTGCTTTCTTTATCTACTTCCCTAGTAATTACAAAAACATTGATTTCACAAGACATCTACCAAAACTTGCAAATTGTAAATATTTTGTTCATAATCACATGTTCATATTTATGTTTTTGTTTAGTATTTGTAAATAATTAGATTCGTTTACATAAGTATCGTAGTTATATATTTAGGGTAGTTTATTTCCATTCATTATTTTAGGACCTTAGTTGGATAACAGAGCCATTAAACCCATCAGGATAGATCACACCATACGTCTTGGGTTAATTAGACAAACATGGACCAGATCTATCCTTCAAGTTGACGGTGTGTCAAATATGCCCGTCAACCAATGGCGCTAGAAGGAGGGCCTGAATTCAATTGATGGCACGTGGAGGTCACAAGAATCCTACCTCACACACTCTCTCCCCTGTCATAACGCGTAGTCACTAGAACAATAACATTACACTTGAAACAACAACTACCTCAAACGATAACCCTAAGATTCTCATTGAACTAGTGACACCAGTTCCCCAAGGGGCTGACATCCAAGAAATTGTTTGTTAGTCACTCATAAGAACACACAGTGCCTTAGCCCATATTAGACAACCTGGTATGCCACTTAATCAACCCCTTGACTTCTCGGATATTCAAGAATACCTTGAAGGCAATGGTCTGCTCCAAAACTCATTAGGTGGACACACTACTAATCCTACCGAAATCCCTATCCTTGGAGTCAGGGGATCTAGTATTCCACCTTCCCCACCTGATTCATCTCCATCGTTTTCAGGAGGAGAGTCTTCAGATGAAGAAAGTTCCTCATCAGGACCATCACAGCCTTCAACACGACCAACGCCCATGGAAAAACAAAACAATCCTGCCAGACCTTGGCTCGATCAAGATGTTGTGATTGTACTTGGACCTCAACACCCATTACCAAAACATCTGGAGAAATGGTTACCCAAATTTGATCTGGATTCCAAACAATCTTCTGAAGACCACATCAAAATATTTATGTTGTCCATCAGACTCCAGAGTGTAGAACATGAAGATGTAGTATGTCGATTATTCCCTTATACTTTTGAGGGAAATGCCTCCACATGGTATTTCTCTCAACAACCTCAAACCATTGTTTCTTGGAACAAGTTTGAAACTTGTTTCTAGGAGAAATTCGGGGATGATAAATCTTTGAAAGTCTCGTTTATGGAACTATCCATCCTAAAAATGAATCCCAAGGAAAAAGTGAGAGACTTCAAACAAAGATTGCTTACTTTAAAGAATAAAATCCTTGCATATTCAATGAAAGCCTAATTATCACATATTACACTAAGGCTCTGCATAACAATATAGCTATTTGGGTCAAAAGGTCTAAAAATAACGCATTTTTAGAAGCCTTTGAGCAGGCAAGCCAAATTGAAAAGGATATATTAGGCTTAAAAGACAATCTCAATAAAGAAGTTGAAACAGGTTTTGCCTCTAAAAAGAAAATAGAGATCCTTTCTAGACCCCCTCAAACTAAAAGTCAATCAGAAACCTTAGACTTAGAAAGCTTGCATTAATCTTTCCAAAAACTATCTAATCAGGTCGTGGACTTGAAGAGATCAACTGAGGAGGCATCCACAAACAAAGGAATTTTTAAACCTCCTTTCAAAAAACCTTTCCCTCCCAACCGGCCAAACCTGACCACTGAAGGTCTAAATTTTGAGAGTTTATAGTACGCTTTGCAAACCATCTTAGAAGCACATGATAATTTTTCTTCTGTCCCTCCTGAAAGTTCTAAAGATGTAGCTGAGGAAGAAGTACTAGAAGAGGAGGAATAATCCCCCAATATCTTCGATCACTTCTCAGACAATATATTCCAAGTAAATTTTGAAATTGTTCACCCCTACAACATAAGAAGCAAAACACAAAACAAATCTTCTTCTGAAGTGAGTAATAATGTTTTTCCAAAACAGTCAAAGAAAATTGAATTTAAACAAAATTTAACAGCCCCTGTTTTAGAATACGATTTAATTGAAGATCTAAAAAAACCGAGGGCTACTATTTCTATTTTTGAGCTGCTGAAGTTTCCCCTTATTTTGCAAAAAATGCTTCTAAGTGTCGTTAAAAACAGTAAAAACAATGATCCTAGCAGCAAGAAAACTGCGTAAATTGGTCCAAAAACAACAAAAAATATCCCAACTAAAACAACATCTGAACTTCCAGATAAAAGGGATTTAGCTGAAAAAACTGTAGCAAATGTAGATAAAACTGTTTTAGGGACAACAACTAAAAATCAACAGAATTCTGCTGTAAACACCCAGAAAAATGTCCCACCTTTTCTGTTAACCTTTGAAATTTTCAATAAGAATGTACATAATTGTATGGTCGATTCTGGTGCATCGTCAAACATGATGCCTCTATCTGTTTGTCAAAAAAGTAATGTATAAGTTAAAGCTTCTAATCTTAAAATCATTCATCTTGATCGAACAAACGTTAAGGTAATTGGTGAGCTTAAGAATGTTATGGTTAGATTATCTTCCAATCCTAAGGTTCACCAGATAATTGACATTATCGTTGTGGATATCCCTCAAGTTTATGGTTTGTTTTTAAGCAAGGACTAGTCCAAATAGCTGCATGGTTACTTTTCCATAGACTGGTCTCATTTGTGGCTGCCTGAAAATGGGTAGCCCAACAAAATAAAGATAAATAAAGAATGTTATCTGAAGCATACTTTGACATATTTAAATGATCCTAATGAACCATTCGTCACATCTGCGAACTCATTTGAAACGTAGGGAATGAACACCTTCTTTGGTAATTTCATGA
This sequence comes from Picea sitchensis, assembly GCA_010110895.2. Lineage (NCBI taxonomy): Eukaryota > Viridiplantae > Streptophyta > Pinopsida > Pinales > Pinaceae > Picea > Picea sitchensis. The sequence goes on along the minus strand of SNQJ01S0010800.1, from coordinate 108,319 downwards.
CCAAAATTTCTTCTATTACTGATCCTGAGCAGCAATAAAAAATTATGACTTAAACTCAGACATCAGCTCTACCAAGTATGATAATTACTACTGATGAATCTCAAATCTTGTCATTGTACTTTGATGGATCCAAATCCAAAAAAGGAGTCGGTGTAGGCTGTGTACTCATCGATCCTACAGGTAATAAGACTTTTATTACCCGTCAGTTAGAGTTTGAGTGCACTAATAACACCACCGAATACGAAGAAATTCTACAAGGGATTAGGAAATCTTTGGAGATGGACATGCATAAATTAATGGTATTTGGTGATTCAAAAATCGTGGTTAGGTAGGTAAAAAACTCCATACATTGCTTATCACCACATCTGAAAATCTACCAAACTGAGGTATGGAGTTTAATGCAAAAAATTTCAGGATTTAACATAAATTCCATTCCTAGGCTAAGTAATTTAGAGGCTGATTTATTGGCTAATGTTGCTTCTAAACTATTACCCACTAATGTTGATTTATTGGTTTCCGATTGAATTTTTGTTCAGGTCGTCGATCCCAGATAATATCACCAATTGGAGAGTGTTCGATGATGACCAAAAAATAATCAACTTCCTGCATATGGAAGACACCTTCCAAGGTGCAGTCATTGATGAAGGCACTCATGATGAGAACCTCCGAAGCTTCACGGTAATATCAGATCCTATATCTCCTGAATCAACATCTGATGTGGTAAAATCTATCCCCAGATATGTTTTAAGACTAGATAAGTTTTATGACTTGCATGATAAATTTAGAGGGACAGTTAATTGTAAAACAAACAATTCTTCTTTGATTTATGAGTTGGCTAATTTAGGAAAAAAGGACAATCCTCAAAATATTAATCTGGGAACGGGATGCTCCGAACAAGAACGATCTATTTTCATAAAAAATTTTAAAGAATTTAAAGACATTTTTGCTTGGACCTATGATGACTTGAAAACATTCGACCCTAATATCATACAACATGTCATCTGTCATCCCCATGAAACCCCGGGCTCAACCTTTTCAACAAAAATTGAGGAAGATACACCCTAAATTATAACCTATCATTAAAAAAGAACTTAATAAATTACTAACTGCAAAGATAATTTTCCTGGTAAGGCACACATAGTGGGTGTCAAATCTAGTCCCTGTAAGGAAGAAAAGTGGTGAAATTTGACTCTGTGTCAATTTTCATAACCTAAACCAAGCATATGATAAAGATAACTACCCTGTTCCTCCAATGGAACAAATTTTACAACAGGTTTTTGGTTCTGAAATACTATCTTTGTTAGATGGATTTTCTGGATACAACCAGGTCCTCATGTCTCCCTTAGATCAACTTAAAACCACCTTTTGTACCCCATCGGGCACTTATGCCTACAAGAAAATGCCTTTTGGACTAATTAATGCCGATGCCACTTTTCAAAGAGAAATGGACATTTCTTTCTGTGGCCTCATTAACCATTCGGTCGTGGTCTATCTTGATGATGTCACTATATTCTCTAAAAACAAGAAAGATCAGTTGTCTCACCTCAGGGCTGTCCTCGAACGATGTCACAAGTTTGGCATATCTCTCAACCCTAAGAAATTTGTCTTTGCATTAGAACAAGGAAAAATACTTGGGTTTATAGTGTCTAAAGAAAAAAAAATTATCGACCCTGAAAGAACCCAAGATATTGCTAAGCTCTCCCCTCCCTCTTCCAAAAAATCCATGCAATCCTTTCTAGGCAAGATTAATTTTGTCATAAGATTTGTCCCAAGTTTCTCATAAATGGTAACACCATTGCATAACTTAATTAAAAAGGATGTTCTGTACTGTTGGGGACCACAATAAAGTCAATCTTTTGAATCAATTAGAAAAACAATAGAATAATCCCCTTCCTTGATGAGTCTCGATTTTTCGTAGGATTTAACTCTATATACCTTTTCTTCTGACCGATCTTATGTTGTTGTGCTAACACAAAAATATGTTGAGAGTAATGAGATACCCATTTCCTTCATGAGCTCATCTTTCAAAGGAGTATAGCTTAAATACCCAATAGTATATCAACATGCATATGTTGTTTTTAAATAAGTAAAACACTTCCAATCTTACCTGTTGAAATCCAGAACCAAGGTTATTGTTCCTTACCCATCTGTAAGAAACCTGTTAGTACAAAAAGAACTGAGTGAGAAAGGGGAAAATTGGATGACATCATTACAAGAATATGACCTCGAAATAACCCCTGCACATATTGTTAGAGGTCAGGGCTTGTGTAAACTATTGTCTAATTCAGTTAAAGAACAGGAAAGTCAAAACAACATCTTAACTATAAATCAACATAAGGAAAAACAGATTAGTTGTGCACAAGTTGCTGCCAATTCTTGGTATGAGAGCATTAAATTGTATTTTACACATGGATCTGCTCCTCGCCATCTTGATCCTAAAAAAAGAAGAGCACTCAGGCTGCAATCTACATCTTTCCAGTTAATAAATAATGTATTATATTGAAATAATTTTGATGTTGTTCTTATGCGTTGTTTAGAAAAGGAAGGATCAGATAAAGTACTATCTGATCTTCATGTAGGTGAAGATGGTGGTCACTTTGGTGGAGACACCACTGCTCACAAAGTTTTAAGAGTTGGATACTATTGGCCCACTTTGTTTAAAGATGCCCATGCATTGTGTCATAAATGCATAATCTGCTAGTAGGTTGCATGACGGGTGAAAAAGGCAACATTCCTCTTGCAACCTGTCACTGTAGATTCCCCTTTTCAGCAATGGGGTCTTGAAATCATAGGACCGATTAATCCTTCTTCTTCACAACAACACAAGTATATCATTACAAAAACAAATTATTTTACCAGATGGTCTGAAGATGTACCTTTTAAAGTGGTAAACACAAATCAGGTAGTATCATTCCTTAACTCTCATATCATAACTTGATTCGACATTCCTGAATGTTTGGTCTTTGATAACTCCTCTTACTTTTCATCCCTCGATATGAATGTTTTTTATTTTGAAAAAGGGATTAAACTGAAATATTTGCTAGCTACTACTCTCAAGGAAATGGTTTAGCAGAATCAACAAACAAAAATTTAATCAAGATCACTAAGAGGACAGTTTCATAAAATCATAAGAACTAGCATAGTGCAGTGTATAATACACTTTGGGCTGATAGGGTGACACCAAAATCCTCTATTGGTAATTCCCCTTTATTTCTCTTCTATGGAAGAGAAGACATTCTCCCTCCACATGTTCTACTTCTTTCTCTGCAATTATCACAGAAAGTTCAAGAAGAGGAGTGCCCTCCCCTAGAAAGTCGAATTAATACCTTGTTAAAATTGGAGGAAGTAAGGACACAAGAAAAACATAAACTGGATCAGCATCAACAAATTGTAAAAAGATGTTTTGATTCAAATTCTTCTTTAGATAGGAAATTCGATGTCGGAGATTTGGTTTTCAAGCGATACAAAGATCACGAGGGAAAGGGGAAACACGCCAAGTTCCAGAATCTGTGGTTGGGACCATTTGTAATTTATGAAAAATTAGGTCCAAGCTCTTTCCGCCTACAAAATTTGGAGGGACAGTCAGACACTTTCCCAGTGAATGGCCAGGCTCTCAAAAGGTATTTCACCTTATGATTCCAAATCCACCTCTTTGAACATATTTTTTTGTTTTTGTTTTAATTTTCTTTTCTATTTTTTATTTTGGTTCTTTTCATTTTGCTTGTTTTTATTTTTTGTTTCTGAATAATCATATTTGTGTCGCCAATTCATTTTTGGAAGGGAAATCATATTTTTTATACAAGAGCAATATCTGATGAATTTTCAAAGAACTGGTGTTGTAATGCTAAAACTCAGATCAACAGAAGAAAATTCCTGCTCAAAACAGTGTTGCTGGTTTCTTTTCAAAATCTCGAGAGGATACGATTATCATTAATAAAACTATTAACGTTGTCCCTGTTTTTAAGAAAACAACTCAATTATACCTTCATGTCCTTGATATGGTTTCTTAACAGAAATATAAGTGTTCAGATCATGGTAAAGATCATTAAATGTGAAGATAAATTATATAAGATCAAATTTGTTTTCAAAATCTGAAATTTTCAGTATCACCCTGCTCTCTTGAATATCATAAAGTTTCTGCAAATTTATAAATTAATTCTAGAGATTTGAAAGAACTGAAAGGTGTGGGAAGTATTTGTAAACCCTTCGAGACACTAAACAGGTCTTCTGGCAGCGGGTAACTGCATGCACAATACCAAGGCAACTTCATCGAGGTATTGAATGGGCCTGTTGGTAGCAAAGCAATGTCGGGCTCAAGAACATTTTTCAGGTATGTCCTTTTGAATTAATATAATAATAAAGATGTTCTTTATCATGAATGGATGACTCTTGGACAAGATGTAGGTGTTAGAGTGGGTTAAATGACATCCTTTCCGAGGCTATGGATTCCTGCTGGCAGCAGTGGCCCTGTCAACAGTATCAGAGGTGGTTGCCTAAAACATTGTTTCGCTCATAATCTAGATTTGATACCAGATTACATTTTGACAGAAACACATCTAATGTTGCACTATGTTATTTCTTGAGTTTTGATCCGAATTCTTGATTTGTTGTCAATTGTTTCTGAAATCTTCATTTTTTCTGATTCATCCTAACATGAAATTTTGGTGATGCAGAGATAACTACTTCGCCTAGTACATCACCATTGTTGGCAACACCACATGATTTTTGATATTGTACACGATTAAAATAATTTGCATGTTTTGGTAGCTGCCATCACCTCATTTTTGTAAACATTTTTTAAGGATTTAGAGTGAGTATTGGTTGAAATCCTACCTTATTAATTTTTACTTCTTTGCTTTTTGATTATTTTATTTTAATTCATGAGTTAAAGCATGAATTAAACATAAAAACTTACCTTGGTGTTATAATTTTTGTGCCTTAGAAGCATCTTTTTAAAGGTCACCCATATTTAATTGAAATCCAAATATAATGGTTGAATGATCTATTTTCAATGTTTTGGTTTTAATATGGTTGTTATATGGTTTGATAGTCTATTTTTTATTTGTGAAGAGCCTTTGATATTTTTGATAGTCCTCTCGTGAATTCAATGGTTGTACCAACAATCATACAACTGAATACACACTTGTTATTCTCGCTTCCTTACCTCACCTTCCTGGCTTAACATATTAATGAGCCATTCATTACATGCATAGGGTTTTGGTACTCTGTATGTTTGGCTCTCATCACAAGGGATGGTAAGGATTACAATCAAACCCCTGGTTTTCAATCCCACTATCTGAGTGATGATAACACACAGGATATGTTATTTTTTGTGTCTTCACTCTCCACTCGGACTTGTTCCTACTACTCCCACGATCCAAACCTAAAACAATCTAGAGTAATTCCTATTGCATTATGGTTACATTTGTCATGGCGCTTGTCGTTCGCTTGTAGCCAAATGGATGTCAGGATTTAATTTCTCACGACGATGCAATTGAGGACTTAAAATACCAAGGCTAGGATGTTTTCCTTAAGAATTTTGAGGGTTATAATCTTCAAGTGGCTAAAGATTTCATGCAAACCTTCAATAGCTGTAGAGCTAAAATTGGGGACACACAATTAGAATTGATCGAGGATTTTGTGAGCAAAGCAATAGGGCTTCCATCAAAGCATGAAAAATGGTTCAAAAATGCCCGAATTGAAGGAGTCCCGTGGAGTCTATTTATGACATCCTGAAAGATCAACTTTTATGTAAAAGTTATTTCTATCTCCCTGGTAAAACCTAGATGACATATTTTGTTGTTAATTCTCAAGCAATTTGTGACATGCGAAGTTTCATACGGATTGGTCTTCCTCTACCATATCCGTTTACTCATGTATTTCATTGGTTTCGATTTATATATGCCATTTTACTTGTTGAGAAGTCTCTATAAGATTTCAAAATGATATAAAATATAGGGTGTTTATTCAAGCATGTTCCATCACGGATTGGTCAAGATATTGCTGATGTATCACCTGTCGACCGTAGGTGATTGTTGGGAGAATTTTTTGATGAGGAATGGTTTTTCCTTGACTGTTCCTACAACAAACCCTAACTTAGACAAGCCACTGATTGAATACCAGTTTGGTATTTTGATCAATGAATCCGAGTTTATCAACATAATCCCTCTAGACGTAGGGATGCCGAGTAAGTCTTCACCTGTAGGATTTCCTGAGCAAGAGACTATTGAATTGAAGGTAATTGACTCTCTTGTGCCTGAGATTGATGCTATCCTAAACATTGTTATTAATTCGTATGTCGAGAAACCTTGCAAAGGAACAAAACAATAATCCATAGACTTAGGGTTTAAGAACAAGAAGGAAGGTCGCCTAACTTCAAGGAAATTAAGGAACCAAAACAATAGTCATCTGAGCTCAATCGGTCCGATCGAGATCGATGAGGGTTTGGATCCCAAGATAGAATATTTTCTAGTTCTGGAAGATCCAAAATTTTAGGTTTCTAGGAAGAAATTTATCGTTCCTACTCAACCTTATGATTTCGTGACAAATTTTCCACCATTCCTTAAAGGTAAAGAAGGGTTCTCCAGTATTATGCATGATTAGAAGAAAACATCAGGTAACATTGATACATCCATGTTTGACTATTCACTTCATCGACCTCCCATCTCTCTTGTACAATGTGATGTATGTTTCCATTGGGTCGAGCGGTATTACACCGACATTCCTCTTCTACAGTACATAATTAAAACTCTTAGTGCCCATAATGATTTTTTGAGGAAAGAAAATCGTGATCTCAAGGCGCATGCCAAGAGGAAAGCTAAACGCATCAAGAGATTGGGAAACATAGTCATCAACAATGTGACCAGTGTCAAGGAAATAATAAATTATGTACTACCCGACCCCTCTTTACTTAATGTTTAATGGTAAAACATTTTTATTCTATTTTTGTTGTCTAATTCGAAATAAGTCGATTTGAAGTTTTATTTTATTTACTAAAATTAAGATTGGCTGCATAATCTTCAATTCTGTAGCCAAGTCTATTTTTTTTTAAAATTAGTAATTAGTTATGATTAATTGTTTTTCTAATTTATTAAAATTGTTTTTTTTTTAGGAAATCGGAGATGATGTTGTTGATTACTAGGAGGAAATATCTTTCAATTATACGCAAGTGATTAGTAGTTTATTTTTCTTCATGTTTTATGGAAACTTTGATATACTTCTGTATAAACCAAATCTGCCATAAGTGGTTTCCAAACCCACTATTTTTGTAATTTTACTTTATGTTGGGAGATACATATCTATCCTGTGAGATATGAGTATTTCGATCCCATGATACTTTAAATACTATTCACTCTATTAGTGAAAGGGACATATTTTCTTGGAACATATTATGGACATGTAATTCTTAGAATTGAATAGACAGGTGATTCACATTGCGTCTTTAGACCTGGGTGACACTGTTCCATTTATGTTTTAATTTTTATTATGGAAGATTGATATGTTATGCAGTTTTAGTCTCATCAAAATGCGATGTTTCATTTTATTTAGTGCTTTAAATTTTGCCTATAATTTGTTGTTTCATATGTTATATATGTGATCATCATTTCAACTTTAATATCATGATTTATCCTTGATGTTTAGTTGATGTATCCAATGAATGTTTCATATTAAAGTTTATTTTACTATAATCATTCATAATCACAAGGTCACTTGATCTACATTTTTGTTACTCTGTTTTTATATCCTAGTTTTCAATAAACACCTTGACTTTACTCGATAGACATTATTACAAACCTGTCACAAATTTCTCTCACAGGCAATATAGATGAGGTTTGGATTGCACAGAGACATAGACACAGTATGAAACTAATCTCAGGTTAGCTTTATTCACGTTTAATTTATGTTATTAGTTTATTTATTAGCGAAACAAGACAATTTAAATTGGTTGTGACCATTACTCTATCCTTATTTCAAATCATGTTTTATTAGTATCTCTTTAAGTTTTAAGATCTTAGATTATAAAACAGAAAATATAAAAATATGTGCTTTCTTTATCTACTTCCCCAATAATTACAAAAACATTGATTTTGTAAGACATCTACCAAAACTTGCAAATTGTAAATATTTTGTTCATAATCACATGTTCATATTTATGATTCTGTTTAGTTTTTGTAAATAATTAGATTCATTTACATAAGTATCTTAGTTATAGATTTAGGGTAGTTTATTTGCTTTCATTATTTTAGGACCTTGGTTGGCTTACAAAGCCATTAAACCTGCTAGCATAGGTCATGTTATTGCGCAATTTGTATTTTAGGTCACAGGCTATAGGAAAGAGAACAAACTGGCGTAACAAGAACCTTCCCCACCCAATCTCACCTCGATGGGGAGGTTCTTTTTGTTTAGGAAGGTTAGCCTAGGGGAGACGTCCCCGGTAACCTGGGGTTCAAAGAGGTAATGGATACAACGTCAAGTGTTAAGATTTCCCTCCTCGCAGGTTACCACCAGTATCAGATAGCCCGGATAATCAGCCAATAAAGAAGTGAAGTCCCTGTTGAAAACACATGTCGGAACAAGATAATAACGACATAATATGTATATTTGCAGGCTATAACTCAAAGGGTTAGTACTTCTTAACTATCTGATTTCATTCAATAAGAAATGTAATAGATAAGATGAAGTCAACGTTCTGCTAAATATCCTATGAAAGATCACCAATTCATCAATATCTACCAAAATGACCAAGCCTACAGTATATCCAATCAACAATTTGTTCAGTAAATGCTTGATGTCATCATTTAATTGCTTGCTTATTAGTCAAAAAGATTGTTGCATCAAGTATAACATCAACCTAGGTTAGCAGCGTTAGGGTTAGTTAGGGTTTCGAAAATTAAAGTTTGAAAGATGATTTTGTACACTAAAAGCTCAACGTTGGAGATATTACCAGTGCCTTAGGGTAAATGGAGTCAAAAGAAAGGGCACAAGGTCTTGGGAGGATTCAAACTTAGAGACTGGAAGGTAGGGTTCTAAGGTGCTACAATGGCAGGGCCCTAGAATCAAAACACTAGGGGAAGGAGTCTCACTTCGGTGTTGCTTAAGCAAGGCCTCGTGCTCCTTCCTCCTTCTCTAAATACACTTGGCAAAATGGCTAGCTTAAAAGTATAATTTAAGGGAGAAGGTGTTGCAAAAGCAAGGCCTTCAAACCCTAGGTATAGTTCAATTAGGCCTAGGACGTCTCCTCTTTTCAACCTATAACTTTAACACTAGCTCAGAAAAAAAGAATGAAAAGTGTAGCAACAACTAGGCTATATCTTCTTCTTTCAATGGTTGAAAACTATTTCTCAACATGGGGACATATAGCAATGACCTACCTATGTGCTTTCTACCTAGGGTTTTAAGATTCAACAATATAATAGAAAAATGTAAGAAATTAAGCCTACAACCATTCACTTAAGAAGTTTTGCATGAAAAATTCACTTACATGTCATGAAGAAAGCATAATCAAACCCTAGTTGTAAACCTTCCATGAGAGAAATGCCATAAATGCCAAGAGAAATCCTCCTCTAAGAGTAGCGCCTCACTTAAAATACCAAAATTACCCAAACTAGGGTGCAAGTTTTGAGATCTTAGAAGAGAGTGAGTTGAGTTATCTCAAAATGAGGGAAAACATCCTCAATATATATCAATCCATGACCTTTCAATTACAAAATAGGTCATTAAAACAACCGACAAGGCTGACTACAAAATTTACATTGTTTTTACATTAACTGCTAGATAAATGACATAAATGAGAAAAAGGTAGGACGTCAAGCCCTTTTGAGGGAGACGTTGGCCCTTTTTGGGCATATCCAGCATCCATAAGTCAGACGTTATCCCTTTCAGGGCTCCTCCAAGATGCCACACATGCCAATAACCTCATCACACTACCACATGCTCAAGGTAACATCCAACTCTCCTAGGTGATGTCATGTCGATCAAGGAGAAAACGTTCCATGTAAAGTGGGTGATCCCCCCTAGGCCGGGCTCAACCAAAGTGTCCTGGTGGAACATCCTTATTTATTCATGTGCAAAGGCTCATCACAACATTGTCCTATCTCTTCCATCCTAGCAACCATCTGATGGGATCTTTAGCCCCATGGAGGTCCGAGCTAATCATCTCCCCATGTGTATCGATCCACTGGTACCTGTCCGTCGGGAATGGTCCTGCACATCAAAAACTTCGCCCTCCATGGGCTCATCAGTCCTTGGGATCATAGAAATGTCAATCATATTTCATCATTAAATTTATCAAATACATGCATAAAACCCTTAGAATATCATTACGGTGGCCTACTATACAAAGTTGAAGAAAGAGACAGAATAACCTATTGGGCCAGTATCCATAAGAAGAAGAGAGTTTCCAAAGAAAATTATTCAAGCCATGTAACATGAAGTGATATGGTCTAAGGATGTATAGTCATAGTGAAGACCAGGGGAAGGTATTGTCCGTGGGTTCCTTTGTAGGAGGCGAGCTGTACCTATCATGGATGCAGTTTTTTCCAAGCCCCTTATTGCCTTTATTCTTTCCTTATTTATTACCTTT